>SNQJ01S0258181.1:7601-19901 GCA_010110895.2 Picea sitchensis | reverse complement strand
TTGTTTCATTTTTGCGACAATTGCAATTTGGTCTAGATTTGATTTTCACAACTGTAAGTGTGAAAATACCTCTTTCATCATTTGGACTGTAGTCGTCTTTTATCGATTTCTCCAAAAGACACTTGACCATTGGTTTATCACATGACTACTAAATCTTTTCTCAAACTTATGTCCTTGAGCATACTCTTACCTTGATTGCGCATTTGGATATGTTTGATTGCTAAGCCTTTGGGCATAAAAATTTATTGGTTTTATTCTGATCTTATAAAAGTTATGATGGATTTGGTCTTATTGCTTTGATTCTTATTGCTATGGGATTTTTCACTCAGTTATTATATGAGAGATTTTGGATCATAATGTTCTAAAATCTTTGGAAAGAAAACATTTGAATGTGCAACGAATACATTGGTAAGTTTATGAAGTCAATTCAAGAAATAGCAATGGTTTGAAGGCGCATGGATTAATCATATTGGAATTTAATTTTACAAATCGATGCTTGGTATATTGTTTGGTAAGTTGATATTACATTGAATGATTCATAGTGTCAAATTATCTATTGGCATTGATTAATTTTAAACCTTGGTGTAAAACGATTGATTGGCACGATGGACATTGGATATGGTGTTGGATTGAACTGTACACTTGGCATGAGTACAACACATGATATTGGTTCTTCTCCGGGTGACTGGCACGTTAATATGATTACACGCCTATTTGTTGGCAGATATGCATGGTATAAATGATTATGATTTTAATAACATTGTACTCAGTCATTAATACAGTGCATGGCGGTGGTAATCCCACCACCTTCGCACGCATGCAGTTAATTCCGGTCTCTTCGAGCATAGAAGCTGTCAAACCATATCGTTTTCGACTCTGTGCATTGTTTCATTCAGTTTGAACCCTACCATGTACAGAAGCCATGACTCCTATCGTAAGGGCCGAGCCTAATGGGTGCCAAGCACTGTTGACATTTAGTGGTGCATGTAGCGACCTGGAACAATACGGGTGGCTCACTTTCATAAGGAAGATTGATGGCTATGACGTCATTGTAGCTCGAAAATTTGCATTATCGTTCGATGGCTGTCGAGCCAAAGTTGGAGATGTCCAGCTTGAAATTACTGAAGAATTTCTCAGCCTGACAACCAGCTTGCCTTCCAAGGGACAAAAATGGTCGAAAAGTTGCAAGGTAGATGATGTCCCATGGACATTACTGTTCCAATCTCGAACAGTGAACTCATGCGACAGAGGGTTACCTGCAAAGATGTTGAAACCCCGCTGGTATGATCTCTTGATGACTATCAAGCGTTTCGTTACTTGTGAAGGCAGGTATGGGTTTATTTTCTTATTCCACCTGCGTTTATTAATGGTTTTCATGGGTTTTGAACTAAGTATGCCTCACTATGTGCACCGAAGTTTGTTCGAAATGGCTAAATGATACAAGCATAGCCAGGCTGACACTAGCCTCTTCCATGTTGGGTTGATCAAAATCGTTTCAGTTTACGAATTAGGGTTACGTCGTGATTCTTGGCATGACTTTCTCAACCGTAATGGTTTTAGAGAGTCTAACCCTCCACAGGTAGATAATCCCAAGGTGACCGAGAGCAAACCTACCCATGTGCCTTATAATGTTTTATAACCTAGACCTAAGCTCGAGTCACCTACGAGTTTGCCTAAGGCTGTGCCAAAACAGACCGAAGTTGCTAAAGCTACAACCCAAAAGACTAGAGCGAAGACTGGTGTTAATACTCGAGGCAAGAAAAATGCAAGATTGATCTCTCGCATGGCGAGGAATAAATCTAAGCTTCCTGCCAAAACAGAGCCTATCGTGGATTCTGATTCAGACATTGAACGATTTCTCGTCGAAGAGTATCCTTACTCCGAGGGATTGTGTAGCAAACCTCCTCACGATTTCGTCAAGAACTTACCTCCTTGTCTGCGGGATAACCCTGACTTTCCTGGTATTGAACCATTAAATGAAACCCTCGGGGAATCATCAAAACCCCCTTCTGTTCAACCTGTTGCTGCACCTTGCGATCGATGTGGATTATGGGTGGAAAGATACTACTTGGATGTACCTATGTTGCAATCCAGGATCTACGATTTGGAAAACCAAATGGCAAAGCTCACTGGTCAGAATGCAAAGGTGCAACCCTCCGATAAGAAGCAATGAACCACGGGTTCAGTCCTGTTCAAAAATGTCGAGTTTGCCATTGCAATTATCAATTCAAAATTGACATAAGTCCCAACAGCTGTGATGGTATATTTTTCTCATTTATATTACTTTCTTTGTACATATTTCGCCTTCCCTGTTACATAAAGCATGCTTCACTGTATATAATGTTTGTTTTATTTTTGGTTATTGTTTAAAATTCGATTGGATTTGGTTTTGATTCGATAGATCATCGAATAGATATGATTGTTCAAAATTAGCTCGATGTTCTGTTGATAATACAAGCTGTTAATATTTTTCTGTTGTTGGTATCCCGAATTTCGAATACAGTCAATGGTATAATTCGAATTGATTATGATATGAGTATGATTAATAGAAGGGTTAACTGTTTCAATTTCCTTCGACCAAATTTCATACTTTTCTGTTGATACATAACCGAATCGCAACTAATTTGATTCTCATTGATTGCAACTTATTCGAATTGGATTCTGATTAAGGTTACGATGTTGTTTCTATAATTAACTCCGTGAAGATTGGTGTGGATTATTGCTCGGTTCATGAATCTATAGATTTTATCATGCCTCTGTCCATTGACTATGTAAAGATTCTTGAGTTGATATGATTTCATCCGATTGCAATGGAGGTTGTTTACGCATTGTGATTTTAATTAAAGGTTATCAATTTGTTACTATAACTAGTTGATGACAGTTATGACCATATCTATGAACTATTGGAAATTCAGCATGTAAAGTCTATGACTAGATTTTATGGATAAAGTTATGCCTGTTTTATCGTGACCATTTTTGGCTATTTATTAAACGATTTGGATCCTATGCAAACCGATAATGATTGTTTTGTATCTCATATGATTTGGTTTACCATTGATTGCATCCATGGAACAGTCTTGTTAAGATTTGATTTGATTTTATGACAATTGGGAAAACAGAGTATTCCCACTCTGTCCCGATTGTATTCTGATCGATTTGGTTTGATTGAAAGGATTATTTTTATTAAATCATTAGTAATTTGTGATGATTGGATTCGATTTGATTTTGATTATATATCTGGTCCTGTTTACTATTCTAGACCAGTTACAGAATCAGAAGATTCTGTAGCTAAGTCTATAGAGTCATTATTTTTATTGTTTTCTCAATAAAATACTCCTCTAACTTGATCTTTATGTCTATTACAGGAAAATTCGAATTGGCTATGGATATGATGAGCAGTTGGAAGATATCTTAAAGATTGCACTTGCATTTTTAGTTACTTAGTTTAAGAGATTTTTGGGATTATTCCCAGATTATGTAAAACTGTTTGCTATTATTCACAAGGATGTTTTACCTTGTAAGAAACTTATATAAACCTATGGTTTTATAATAATCAATATGATCAGTTGTGGAAGAACAAGGATATGTAATTCTGATTCAAACTGGAGCAGAATTGATGTGTTGTCATAGCTTTTGCTTTTCAATATATCGACACTTTGTCCCAAGTTTTGTATATCATTATGTTTATGGTTTAGTATTACTTTGTTATCTAAATCACATGCATATGATATAATTTCTTACTGTTATACATAGCATATGATATAATTTCTTACTATTATACATATCTTGTTCCTTCCTAAGAGATAAAGAAAATAACAGTTATTGATTCATTTTATGAATGATAGCTTTGTCTTACTCTCAGAGGTCAATTGTTATATAGTTTCTTCAGAGCACAGGTTTCCTTATCATAGTAGATTTATAATCTAAAACTATTATGATTTCTTTTATGTCTTGTTTGTCCCAACATACTGCCATAAAGATAGCTGATCGCTTTTCAAGATATTTAAAGACTAAAATGGTGTGAATTTTCTCCAATCACCTTAAGGAGTCATCTTGGCACGTGACGCATCTGGAGCTTTCCGGTGTCAATTAGAGTATTAATATCGCTTTTATTTAGTAGTCAATATAGATATAGCTTAGGGTTAGATTTAGATTACATTTGACAAGAATATATATTAGATTGTCTAATTTCGCCATTTCTTTCCTCTCATAAATACATATCAAAAGAAGACCTCTACTGCCCTGTGGCAAACACATGAGTTTCAGTGTGTCTTTTAACTGAAATCAGAGTTTGTCCATATCAGACATTTTTGAATAAGGAACATCATAGATGATAATTAGATAGTTGATTTGAGCTATTATAACTACAGTTAGTATCTTCAGATATATAAGTAGTTAGTAATTCATAGCCAGATTAGTAAAGTTAGTTTAGTTTGCTTTATTAGCTCTTCCTTTATTAGTTTTAGTTCTTTGTCTTTGTTTCTTATTAGTTTCTAGTTTCCCTTTAGATTTCTTAGCTCAAATCATTTCTCTTTGGTTTCCATACGAGACCTTAGAGCGGCCAACAGAGCCGTTAAACTCGTCAGGGTGGTCCATTCCAAACGGATTGGGTTATTTAGACAACCCCGAACCGGTTCCACTCTCCCAGTTGACGGACGGTCAATTTCGCCCGTCAACAGAAGAATAGGTCAAATTGTGAACCAAACAACAACAAAAAGCAGCTACCGACGAACCAGCAAAGAAGACGCACTCACTGAACCAACAAACAATGTATGTATCTTCAATGATGACGAAATTGCATTGCAAGGTTAGAAGAAGGATGAAATATACAATGCCTATTCAACTGGTGGTGGACAACAATATTGTGCAAAATCACTACAACATTGTATGGAAAACTTCAAGGAAAAATGTATTGTGAGAAGCATATCTAGATAAACATTTAAGGATGTCAGGTTGTCTAAGGACCTCACGGTATGAAAACATTCAAGTTGGCAGGCCTGTTGGAGGACCTCGCATCATGTAAACATTTAAGTTTTCAAGCCAATTCAAGCACCTCAAAAAAATTGTCAATACATTTCAATACAAATACATGCGGCAGGGAGGTTATAAACTTTGGAATTATTGATCACTATAAATCTTGGATATCTAAACATTTCAATATGATTAGTACAAATAAAAAAATCACCATATATGATCTAATACAATGCTAGAAGAAAATGCTAAGAAAAACATTCGAACTAATGCTAGCATTAATCACTCTTCAAGCAATGTGTAAGAAAAATATATGATTCAAAAAGACTGTAGACGATCAAAATTTTTGGATATGCTAACATATAAAACATTGGGAATAGTGAATCCGACAATAAGACCTCCAATCTGTTATCCAATTAGATCATTACATATATGGTACTTTTTATTATACAAAATTCAATGATTTTAGTTCCATAGCTCCAACAATAGATATTATGCAAATATTTTTGGTCAAAGGACAAACTAATATGAGGTCGGTGAATTATCGATTGCTATAGTCCCTCTATGCCTATAGTAGGGACTAAGAAGAGAATGGAAAAAGGATCGTCGATATTTTTGCTTTTTTTTTCTCTTCAAAGGAAAATAAATCAACCTTGAGGCCATAGTTCTCTGCTTGACTAATGCTAATAAATTGAAACCATATATCTTTTTAATATGGTTAGTGAAATATTATTCTCCTTCGATTCATTTGTTTACTATAAATTCATCGATCTATTATTCTCCTTTGATCTGTTGTTTTACTATATATTCATCGATCAACATGATCACTGTACTATAGATCTGGGAGTTCGATGATTTTTTATCCAAGAAGACATGTGGTTCTGGTGTTTGTCTTGATGAGGTGGTTATTAAAAACTAGTGAATCCTTCACCGAAATTTCACAGATCTTACGGTCTTCTTCTTTTATTATTTTATTTACCTAACTCAAACTCCAAACTAATAGACATATGTGACTTAACATATGTTCCTTACCTCAAATTAAGAAATATTCTACTTGTACTCACTTACTCCTTGATGCAAACGAATCAACCTTATCATGTAAATTACAATGTATGATGTATATTGTGTCTATAAATTAATTGATTAATTAAATGGTTAAAACAGAGATTTGTGTATTAATTAATTAATTGATTTACAAGTGTTGTTAATGTGTCCAACTCCTCATCAATTAGGGTTTTTATGTTGGTGGTTTTGTTGGGTTGGGTGATCTAGATTATTTTCGGCACGAAATGAGAGAGGATATATAATAAATAAATGTATAGAGATATCTCATATATCCAATAATATAACATAAATATATCATAGATGCAACAATAAAAAGAGAGATACAATCATACACATTTTTTATTAATGAGCAAAATGTACAAAGTTGTAGAAATATAGAGTGAAGGACTCGCTAGAATGGTGGGGGCTTATGTTTGAGAATAGATGTGATGGCTACTCACATTCGTAAAAATATTTTATTACAATGAAGCTCTAAATTCATTTTTAACATAAATAAAATCCAAAACCCTAACCCCGAACATGAAAAGCCAACAATTTTGTGGACCCCGTTTTGAGTCGTTTGGTGTATCAACTTCTCGGGGGTATAAATTTGGCATACGATCTATGTTTGGGGTTCATGATATCTCATTGGAAAGATATAATCGAGGAGATTCATTTATGTGGATAAATCAAAATCGTTTTCTATCAATGAGGTGCTCTATACCAAAAAAACTGCTAAAAATAGTAAATTTCCAAAAGATTGTTTTGAGACAGTCGAAATAGGTGGGTGGCCACTGATATCCACCTTGATAAATAATCCCTCCTTATGATTCAATGGAATCTATTACGTTGAGTGCCCAGGGGAGAGGGAAAATCATTCATTGAATCTGCATCTTGATGAGCTACTTGTCTTGTTGGAGAAGTTGCATAGCTTAGCTTGTTAAAGGTTGTCACAAACATATGGTTGGAAAGGTTGGGAATTTTTCATTATTCTAGATACATGATATTACTTTGTGCAAAAGGAATCCTTTAGCATTTCTTCAATCTTGTTGACCTTCTTCTGTTGGACAAAAGGTGATTGGACTGAGGTTGCAGTGGTTGCGATGTTCTTTTGTTCACATTTTGACCAGGCTGTGAAGAGGATGAATTTTGTAGTATGAGATATTATCTTGCAACACTGTTTAGGTGGGACATTTGTTGGAACTACCTCTGTTATCCTGTAGATATGACCCCCCAGAGTAACAATGACACTATGGATTTGAGACTCATAAATAGCATGTTGCTTCCACATATATGGTTGGACCAAAAAAACATCATAGAAATCCATTGAGGAAACATCACATAATACCTCATCCTTGAAGGATTGGATGTTGTATGAAAATTGACACTATTGGCTGACATAGAGGTGTCATCCCTGGCGAAGCCACCCAATGTTGTATGGTTGTGGGTGTGGTGTTGTCGATAATCCTAGTTGTTTGAAAACCTCTGCTGATATGAGGTTCTTTTGGCTTCTACTATCAACAATAAAATGTAGCAGGATCCCCTTCACCCACATCTGTGAATGAAAAAGGAAGCCCCCCTCTTCAGGATCTATTGGTTCTTTTTGTTGAATTGTTGCGGTTGTGATAGTATAAGTGGGGTCTGTGTCAATGATGTGTCTTTTCCCATTATTTTCGTAATTAGATTATGAATCAGGGTTTGACTCCTTGTCTCTGATCTCATCCACCAATTATTTTTTTGAGAGACATTCATCAGTGTTGTGCCAGGATATTTTGTGGAAATCACACCATTGTCCTCCTTTTCCTTCACGTGACCCTTCTTTTATTGTGGCTTGGACTTGTTTTCAGGAGGTTGTTTGTTAGGGTCGTATTTATCATACTTTCATTGTTGCGGATTTGAATACCTGAACTCCTGTTTTTTTTTGGGTCTAAATTTATGATCGATTTTGACAACATGTCAATAGGAAGCTCCCAACAATGAGATTTCCAAAAACTCCATTTCATTTTGGATGTATTTGTGTAGAGCCCCACGGTATTTTAGAACCAAATTTCGCTTAGAATATTTGATACCTGTCTTTGTGCACAAGGTATGGAAGGTATTGGTGAACTCTGGCACTACTTGTCCCCTATCTTGATGTAGCATGGTCCATCTCATGTATTGGTCATCATAGTAACCAACAGGGTAATATTGTTCCTTGACCACATCCATAAAAAAATCCCAAGTGGGATCGGACCCATATATTCTAGAATCCTCTATGGAAATTTTATCCCAGTAAGTTTCCCACCAATTTTTGACATGGGGGAGAGCCTTAAGGAGTGTGAAGCTGATATTTTCTTTGTCGAAAAAAATTGTGAACAGAGAAATAACCTTCTAGAAGATTTAACCATTTTTCTAGGGCACCTGTATCTATTTGTCCTTCAAATATGGGAATATGAAAATTAATGTGTAACCTAAAAGGAAAGGTGCCTCCAAAGTGGTCACTAGATGAATATGTGCCAGTTGTTTTCGATAAGCATTGAAGGAGATGGGAAAAATTCTCCATCATTTTTGTTAATATTTAGAGTAGTTATTAAGTTTCTTTTCAATTTACTAGATAACCATAACATAGGTAGGATCACCGAGAGAAACACAATCGCAAGATACACATCATTTATCCTGGGAAACCCTCGTGAGGGAGAAAACCTAGAAAACAAATCCTTAATATAGATAACCAAGACAATGCCAAGACAATAAACCAAAAAACTAGAGAATATTCAACACTGAGCAATGCACCTCTCTCTTCCTTCTTCTCCCAACTGCAACTCTCCAAATTTGTGCACTTGATGAGTGAATGAGTGAGTGTACAAATGAGCCACTAGCCTCCTTTGTTTATACTAGCTGGCAGGCACTATAAAGGTGTCTCTTCATTGGGAAGGGCCAACTTCTCTTCTTAGTGGTTAAAAGCACTTTAAATAGGCCTGGGTACCGACTTCTTAATTAGCATAATATAATTAGGGTTTTCCCAATCCACAAAAGTGGATTTGGTCAAGTACAAATATTGACATGATCAATCCAGAAATGGGATATATCTGATGAATAATAACTCAATAATAAATAGAATAATATTTGCAGTTACAATATTTCAACACCCCCCTTAACAAGAAGGGTATTCTACAACATCATCAGGAGAGAGAGAGGGAAGCAACATCAACAACATCCGGAACATTGATTGTCATATCTATAAATCATCAGATGTATTTCTCATCATGAATATCATCATCCACAACATGGAGCTAGAATGGAATCATCATTATCTTCATCAACATCAATTAGTATAACACTAATACATCATCATCATCAATAATAACATCATCATCGCAGCACATAGGCTGGAGAAACAACATCATCACAACATGAAGGCTAGAGAAACAACATCGTCACGACATGAGGGCTAGAACAACCACATCATCATCATCATGGGGTAATAGAATGATGTGATTGTTACAACATTTTGTGGTACTCTAACAGTCCCTAAGGAGCTGTCGAAGAATCATAAAATTCCCTAGGACATAAAATCCTAATGGAGTTACCATGTGGTACTCTAACATAACGTCCTTACTGGAACTTCAGGATCTTCCCAGGAATCATAAGATTCCCTAGGATTATAAAAATCCTAATGGATCTACCACTATTGACCATAGCTAGCATATACATGCACAAGTACTTTGACAGACCGTCCTTACTAGACCTTCGGGATATGTCCAGGGATGATTGGTCCCATGGGATATAAAATCCTAATTGAGCTACCCACTATTGGTCAGGATACCATAGTATCATCAACATCACTACCCCTTTTGAGAGAGGTCCTTTCGGAATATACCAAGCTTGTATTGAAAGTGCTCAAACGTTAAACGAGATAGAGGATTGGTCAACACATATGCAACCTGCTCATCCATGCCAATATATTAGAGATTTATGGATCCCCTCTGCATCATATCATGAATGTAGTGATACCATATTTTTTTGTTCCTTGATTTGTCATGGAACACATGGTTCTTTGTCATCTTTATGCAACTCTGGTTATCACATAGAATCATAGTTTCTTTCATCTCCAAATCAAATATTCTTGTCAACAACTTCCATAGCCATATGTCTTCACAACTGGTGGAACATGGAGCAATGTATTCCTCTTATTTTTTGCTGAGAGAAATACTAGATTGCTTACTACTCTACCATGAAGTCATGGATGACCCCAGAATGAAAAAATATCCTAAAGTTCTATTTCTATCAGAAACACTTCTTGCCCAATCTGAATCGATATAACCAATCATTCTAAAGTCATGATCTCCATTATAATATATACCAAAGTCCAATGTACCCTTAAGGTATCTCATCACATGTTTTGGATAAACAAGGTGAACACGTCTAGGTTCTACCAGATACTGAATCAAGGTGTTCAAAGTAAAACATATATCTGTCCTGGTGCTCGGTAGATACATCAACAATCCAATGATCTATTTTTATAGTGTAGCATCAACCAATTCTGATGAAATATGAACCAGGAGCTTGAACTTAGTTTCCATGGGTGTATTCATGGATTTACACTCCAACATATCAAACCTCTTCAGTATTTAAACTGCATGCTTCCCTTGGTTAAGGAATATCTTCTTCAGGCTCTGCCAAACATCAAGACCTAAGAAATAGTGCATTATGCCTTTGTCTTTCATCTCAAATTATACAACAAGCTTCTTCTTACAATCAATTATGAGATTTTATTCTATAGTTAAGAATAATTCACCCAAATACAACAACAATATAATAGGCTCATCATTCATAACCTTGAAGTAAAGGTTAGAATCAACTTTACTCTTGGTAAATCCCAAGCTCATTAGGAAATTGTCAATTCTTCCATACCAAGCTCTAAGAGCTTGCTTCAATCCGTATAGATCCTTCTTCAATCTGCATACTTGAGTATTTTTGTCTTCAACTTCAAACCCTTGAGGTTGTTCTATATACACTTCTTCTTCAATGACACCATTCAAGAAGGTTGTTTTCACAACAATCTGATGTAACTTCCACTTCATCTTAGTTGCAAGGGATATGATGGTTCTGATAGAAGTGTATCTGGCTATAGGAGAAAATGTCTCTTCATAGTCAATGCCTTCCTTTTGAGAAAATCCATGAGCCACAAATCTTTCTTTATATTTCTCAATACTTCCATCAACAACATGTTTTATCTTGTATAACCATTTGGAAGATACCACATCTTTTCTCTTTGATCCAAAAACTATTCCCCATAAATCATTCTTTATAATGGACTGGTATTCTTCTATCATGGCATACCCATTCTTTCTTCTAAATGTCTTCTTCAAAGCAAGTATGCTCCTTCTCTCAGAGATCAAAAATCAAAGCCATATAACTCGAGAATGGCTTGGGTTTCTTGAATTGTCTCATGGTACCTTCTAGGGCACCATACTTCTCCCCATCTTGAATAATTTCCCTCTCCCAAGATGGATTTTTCTTGTGAGAGATCGTCATCTGGGGAGGTTCTTGAGATTTTTTCATATCATGATCTTCATGAATCTCGTCATCAAGGGAATTTGTTACTTCCCTTACTGGTTTTGCAACTATGGGAGCTATAGACTATTCTTCATATACTTCTTCAAGATGGCATCTTCTTGATTTCTTGAATGTCGCATATTCCTCAAGGGTTACATCTCTGTTGATCTCAATGTGATGGTAACATGATATATAAATTATGAAGGCCCTTGATACCTCATAGTATCCAACAAATATTCCCTTCTTTCCTGAAGGGTCTAGCTTGGCTCTCTTCTCTTTTGGAATGTGTACAAACACTGGGCAGTCAAATATCTTGAGATGGCATACTTCTAGCTTCTTTCCAAGGAACATTTATTTGGGGGTTTTGAACTCAAGTGCACTATGAGAGAATATTTTTTTACATACATTCTTGTTCTTGATGCTTCTTCCCATAACTGCATTGGAAGATCTTGATTATGGATCATAGTATTCATTGATTCCATTATAGTTATATTTTTCCTTTCTATTACACCATTTTGTTGAGGATTGTAGGGAGTGGTGAACTCCCTCTTAATCCCAACATCTTTAAAAAAGTTTACAAACTCTTTTGAGGTGTATTCTCCTCCATTATCTGACCTGAGCATCTTTATTTTTCTTTCAGAGAGATTCTCTATCAAGGATTTGAATTCCTTGAATTTTCAAAACTCTTCATCTTTTGATTTCAAGAAGTAAAACCAAGTCTTGCGAGAATAGTCATCAATAAATGAT
>SNQJ01S0258180.1:0-12405 GCA_010110895.2 Picea sitchensis | reverse complement strand
GGGTCAGACAACCAAGTGGCGGATACCGAGTGAAATAGAATCAATCAACAATTCGATAACGACACTATACTCTGCAATATTGTTGGTCACACGGCCGAGACACACACCTCGTAGAGTGATAAGTTCATTTTTAGGGGCGTAAATTGCCCAAGCAATAGAAGCAAGGTTCTGAGTACTATGACTAGTGCCATCAATGAAGCCAATGTGGGGTAGCGAAGACTCTGACATCTAGAAACCAAACACAACGTAACATAAGCGATCGAGGGCATAGACCAGATAATGAAAAAGCATACTACAGTAACACACAAGAATTATGATACAATAAAATACATGTACTCATGCACAAGTGATCTCAGGCATAGTACTTCTTTAAGTACAACCCATTTCTGAGTTCACTCAAAGGGATACCATCGTAGTCCACTAACTTGTAAGCTCCTTTCTCTAAAACTTGTCTAATGAAATAAGGACCTCACCACATAGCTTCAAATTTTCCTGCTCCTAGCATATCCTGATCTTGTTCGTAAAGGAGAACGAGATCACCTTTGGAGAAAATGCAAGGCTGGACATGTTTGTCGTATTGGGCTTTGACGTGTTTCTTCTGGGCTTCTATGACTAGGGTGGCATTGTGATGAGTTTTGTCTTATCACATAAGATACAACAGACGTTCTTCTTCGACAGAAGTGTTTGGGAGGAGTTTGATGGATAGTTTTAGGGAGGGTATCTCACATTCAATTGGTAGGATGGCTTCTTGACCATAGACTAACCAGAATGGTGTAAACCCGGTAGTAGACTTAACGGATGTCCGATAAGACCACAATGCTGAAAACAACATCGTGTGCCAACTCATTTTGTGAATCCCTATCATTCGTCGAAGCATGGTAATGAGGACTTTGTTAATTGCTTCAACTTGGTTTTTGGCTTGTGGGTAATAGGGTGTTGAGTTTTCATGGCGAAGACCCAACTTTTCAGTGAGTTAGGACATCATGAAATTTCTAAAGTGACTACCGTGATCAATGATGATAGCCTGATGAACACCAAAATGAGATATTATGTGATTGAATATGAATAATGATGTGGTCTTTCCGGTGTTGTCAAATTTTAGCATCGCCTCGACCCATTTCATAAAATAATCTATAGCTACAATAATGTATTCATACCCCCTAGCCGAGTGAGGGTGACATGTCATGAAATCGATACCCCATTTCAAAAAAGGACCAATGGAGACCATAGGGTGAAGAGGAGAAGGATGTGACCGTATTTTATGGTTGTAGGTCTGGCAAGCATGGCATTTTTGGATGACAATTATATAATCGTTAAATAAAGAATGCCAAAAATACCCTGCTTGCAAGATCTTCTGGGCAGTAGCATACCCAGACATATGACCACCATAGGATCCAGAATGGCAGTCATTTAGGGCTTTCTCAGCTTCATCAAATGTGAGGCAGCATAAAAAAACTGAGTCAATCCCACGATGATAAAGAGTATCATCGAGGATAATATACTGACGGGCTTGGTAGCGTATTCGACGGTGGTCAGTAATAGACAAATTGGGTTGGAAATTCTGGGTTTGGAGATATATGATGATATCTCCATACAAAAGATCATCGAAACTAATCAGGAAAAGGGATTCATCAGGTAATGAATCGACTGCTACATTTTCTGTCTCAGAGTAGGGAAAGTCGCATATCAACTCGGAAAACACTAAGGATTTCTTGGACTTAGCGCATTCGAATTCTAAGTCAAACTCCTGGAGTATCACGATCCATTTGGAGTATTTTCCCCCTAGCAGTTGATGTGTGAGAATGTGTTGCATAGGGTTGCAGTTAGAAATTACCGTAGTCTTGCGAGAGAGGATATAGTGCCAAAAATGTTGAACTGCTTGGACGGTTGCCAAGGCCAATTTTTCAACATGTAAATACTTGGTTTCGGTAGGCGTAAGACATCAACTCAAGTAATAGATGACATGTTCGTCATGAGAATCATCCTCCTGGATGAGAACCATAGCGATGGTGTAATCCGAGGTTGCGAGGTAGAGGAAATAATCGTGATTGTAATCAGGTGGGAAGAGAAGCAGGGTACATGTCAGCGACAGTTTCAAAGCTTCGAAATATTTGTTGGTAGTGGTATCCCATACGAACTTAGACCCCTTTTTGAGTAGCCGTGTAAATCCAAGAGTTAGCTTGGCATAGTTCGGGATGAAACGACGAAGAAAGTTTACTTTCCCTTGCAAAGTTTGTAACTGGCAAAGTGATGAAGGAGGAGGGAGATTGAGAATCACCTCGACCTTCAAAGGATCTACCCAGATCCCTTGAGGTGAAACAATAAAGCC
This sequence comes from Picea sitchensis, assembly GCA_010110895.2. Lineage (NCBI taxonomy): Eukaryota > Viridiplantae > Streptophyta > Pinopsida > Pinales > Pinaceae > Picea > Picea sitchensis. Next base: position 10,076 of record SNQJ01S0258180.1, on the reverse strand, counting down.
TAGAAGTCGGCTGGATTCTACGCAGAAAATGCATTTGTGAGGATTCAAGCATATATGGTAAAACCAACATTGAAGGAAAATGGCTTGGAGGTGTATTGGATGATCTACACGGTGCATGGAATGAGCGGGTAAGTCGTCTAGATATGGCTGCACGATGTGCTTGATATCATGGAAGGCGTAAGACATAGTGCGTTGAAAAGTTGCACCAACATTTTTTACACCGAAAGGAAGTTTCCGATAGGCAAAAGTTCCCCAAGGACAAATAAAAGCAGTTTTGTGTTGGTCCATGGGAACGATATTGATTTGATTATATCCAGGGAAACCATCCATCAGAGAGAAGATTTCACTTCCGGCACAATTGTCGATGATCTGGTCGACGAAGGGGGTAGGAAAGTCTTCTTTAGGACATGCTTTGTTAATATCCCTATAATCAATGCACACGTGGATTGTGCCTTATTTCTTGTCGACCGGGACAAGATTAGAAACCCAGTCAATGAGAGCCACTGGGTAAATAAAGCTGACTTTGAGAAGTTTCTCGACTTCAAGCTTGATAACAGCTACTTTACATGGGTGGACCGGACAAAGGCATTGCTGGATAGGTTTAGCATCTGGGTATGTCTTAATATCATGTATCACAATGTCGGGGTCAATAAACGACATTTCTTCATAGCTCCAGGTGAAGATGTCACAAAATTCTTTGAAAAGCGACTTCTAGGTGACAATTTCATCAGGGGAACACAAAGCTCTGATATGCACATTTTCGACAATTCCAGGTTTTATGGATATGTCGAGGGGGATGGTGGGTGAGATATTGCTTAAGTTCCCTTCGAAAAACACATCGTGTGTAGACTCGAGAACGGTAGAAATGAAGACAATGGTCGACGGGGTCGAGATTCGTTGGTAGCTCTTGATGGTGTGTTGTTCCAGGAAGAGGATGGAATGATGATGTCCATCGTCCCAAGGGTTGTCTTCCATAACAGACATAATCATCTCGTCCATGGGAAAAATGACATGGAAAGGATTTGGAGATAAATCACCAAGAGAGGGGGTAGAAGGGGTTGCCAATTGAATGTCCTGATAGGCATATTCGACCGGGCTCAAAGGAATTTTGTCGCTGTAACGAAGATGATCGCCAGGGTTGGATACCATTGATGGGTCATGAGATGCAGGGGTTCCATGAATAGAGGTGGGGATCATGTTGATCGAGGAAAAAAACGGATTTGGAACATTAGGTGGTGGGATGGGGAAGGTACCCATTAACAAGAAGTCTTTAAGAAGACCCACACCGATGTTCTCGTATCCGGGGGGTTGGCAATGAATGGTATGTTTCCGGTACGTGAATCCAAGTTAACGAAGGCTAATTGGTCGATGGTAATTACCTTTCCTTGATGTGGGAAACACACAACATAGAAAAGAGTCAACACAACTGCGCACATGGAGTCTATCCAGCTACGACCAAGTAGAAGGTTGTAATCAAGAGGAGCGTCAAAGACCTCCACTTCAACTTGGACCGTTTTGCCTTCTAACGTAATCGACAATGAAGGGAGGACACCGTAAGGCTTAAAACTGGAGCCATTAAAGGCTTTGAGTTTGTTGTGGGATGCAGTCAAAGGAGGAGAGACGATGGCTTTCCAGCAGGTAATAAACATCACACACGTCAAGGCACCCTCGTCGATAACTGTTCTACACATTTTTTTGTCAGAGACAATAACTTGTATTTGGAATACGAGGTGACAATTAACCACAAAAATACAAAAATTAAATTATTTGTTTTTTAAAAAATCCACAAATAGCCACGTATTAATTAAAAGTACAAATAATGGTTGATGTTACCGGCATTCTATGCGTAGTAAATGTAAGAATACACTTTGGATTTTGAGACTTTGTTTCATCTCCCAATGAGTTGATGAGTGCACTTTCTCCACCGTCGATTTGTACACACCCGATCACATCAACCACAATGTTTAGCCTCGGGTTTTGTTTTGCATGCTTAAATAATGGAAATTATCGTACTTTGTTTTGCAAAATGTACAAACCCGATCATGTCAACCACAATATTTAGTCTTGGGTTTTGTTTTGCATGCTTAAATAATGGATGATCTCTCATACATTAATAATTATATGTAATACTAACAGGCTATCTTGTCACTAATGCCAACCTACCCATTATTTATTACAATATGTTGAGGATAGCAAAGAATTTATGCGGAAGAGGGAAATGTTATTAATATTTCTCTTAATATATATGTGGAAGAGGGAAATGTTGAGGATAACAAAGAATTTATGCGGAAGAGGGAAATGTTACAATATATTGCATCTATTACCCTTGTTGTTGTAAACATGAGTTTCCTCCCTATCTTATATATACCATAACTTATCATTTATCAATATAACAATCAACTTCAATATTTTATTCATGGAGATTTCTTCCTTCATTTAATTGAACTAGTAAGTGCTAGCCAACCATTAGGTGTGCAAGTATCCCAATCATTATTGTCATTGTTATATTATTTTCAATTTATGCAAGTGTGATCCCTTTTGGGTACTAGGGATTTAACAAGTGGTATCAAAGCTTCAATCAAGCTTTGTTGGTGTTTTTTTGTTAGGCCTTAGAAATAAAAGAGAGAAGAAAATGACAATCAATTACTATCATTTCACTGATCAGGGTTGAGTTTCAAGAGAAATTCCATATCTTTATCAATGAAAAGAGAGAGAGATTATAGCTACAATTGAAGGTAAAAGGGTATGTGGATTCCATAAACCTAGAATATTATGGAATCCACATACCCTTTTCCATAGAATATACTAACTAGATCCAAAAACCAAAGACACAAAATATGGTACTACACATTATAATATATTATCAAGGAAAAAACAAGCTAAATGAAATTTGGACATTTGAACAAAAATTTACAAGTTAAATGAGTACATCAATAAAAAATAACATACTAACCTTGCAAGTTCAAAATCCAATCTATGTAGATCGAGAATTAGATTTGTTCAACCGGTGGGTGACGGAAAAAATAAACATCTCAAACAAAAGCCAAGAATAGTTTCGCAACTATAGAAATTGTGTCACAAAGTCTCTTAAAGTCATGTATATATAGATCAAATAGTCAACTAGCCGTTAACATCGACCAATGAGATATGCAAAATTTTTGTCGTTATTTACACGAAAGTTTGTCGCTATAGAGACGAAAATCCCAACTAGGTTAAAATAATATTTTTGTGGATATTGGGACGATATTTCATGGCAATATCAACGTAAATCCTGCCTTGTTTAAAAAAAAGATGAAACTAGTGGAAGTGTGGAAAATTTTCATGGAATAATCCGCCCATATGTAGTAGTGGACTTTGCTTAATTCTATGCATTTCTCTTGAATCAATCAATCAATATGATAATTATCAATAACTAAATCACTAAGCCATCATTTTATCTCCTTTTTAGAGAAGTTGGTAAATCGTTGATTCAAAGAGTTGGTCAAATAAATAATTTTGGTGTCAAGGACAAAGAATTTGATTATCAATTCCCATAGATCCATCAACAACTTCAATGTTTTTTCAATTTTGGTTGCAATTGTCTCCCTAATCCACTAAAATAACCATTGGGATCATTTTGTTGTGTAAATTATCTTGGTATTGTCTTCAAGTTGTTCATATGGTGTCCTAATGGCCAATGGTTACATAAACAATGGTTTAGGAATCAATGTAGATTCCAAATATGTTATCCTCCTTTCCAACTTGGTTTTTTCCTCTACTTGCTCCAAATCGGATTGCCTAAGAATACACACTATGACATCATGTAACTTAAGGGATACCTTTGACCCTAATTATTTAAAATCTAACAAGGTGTTGATATTTTCCAAAAGCTTTTTATCCATGTGGACTCTCATTTCCATCTAGGTTCTAGTCTTCTTAATGACATCCCAATTCCTCATATGCATTTTTTTTTCAATGTTAGATATTTTAGGGATTTCTCAAAAACTTTCAATGATGAGTTGATGACATCGTTCTCTAACTATATATCTTAATATATATTCAATAATAACAAAATAAGGATCCACAGAAATAGACTTACCTTTTGATGAAGAGGGATTATGGCTCTTCCCACTATCATTTTGAGATCAATTGTGAGCTTGGAAATGTCCTCTATTCACTCTTCAACTTCTTCCTCATAGTTGGGTGTATATTTCTTAGGGAAAGTTTACCTAAGATGACCATACATATGAAGGATGGATCACCAAAAAGAAATCTTAACATTTTCTATCTCCTGACAATAAGAACAATTCCCCACCTAGATATCAATTCCTTCAAGCAATCCATCTCCCAAGTTCATTTCCAAAAAAATATTAGCCATCGAGGTCTTGTTTAGGAAGAAAGTTTTCTCGTCAATATCCAACATCGATCAAACTAGGAGGTCATCTGTCAAAATATGTGAAACATTCCTCCAAATGTGCAAACAAGTTGACCACTCCAATATTTGTGATGTGGCATGACATGAGAGGTCCATGTGCATGAAGAATATCCCCAAACTTCCTATGCCATTCTGACCAATGCCTTGAGAGTTGTAAGTTTGCATCGAGAGTTGTGAACAAACTCAGGATTTATGAAGATACCTTGGGAGTTGTGAAAATTACAAATTTCATAATGAATCCCATGTAATGTCCAATTTTACACAATGCACATTCACCATTAATCCGACCAATATGTAATCATGGCCTTTGAATAATGGTGTGTCCCGTTTGTTCTTTTTGGATGGAGTGAGTCAAGGTAATTAAAAAGATTGTCCTTTTTTGGATGGAGTGAGTCAAGGTAATGGACAATGACAATAATGGACAACAACAACAACATCACTTATCCCATTGTCAATAACTCGCACCCATGCCTTAGCCTTTACAATTTTGTAGCCATCGATGGGTTACGAATCAATAACAACTCTTGTATTTGTTAATTAACAATGTACTTTACTCTCAATTTCTCTCTCCCTTTTGACATGTATGGGCCACCTTTACCTTTCTACCATTTCTTCTCCTTGGGTTGAGGAATCACATCCTCCACCTTAGCCACCTCAGTTCCCTCTTCCCTAGTCATGACCTCCATTTGTATTATCAGTGTTATTAGGGTCCACTTAAATGTTCAACATAGGAATTGTAGTCTAGTATTGGCATATTCATATATTTGAAATAATATTCATATTTCCAATGAGGGTAGTCTTTTCGGTGAGTTAAAGTTCCACCTTTCTTTTTCATTTTTTTCATAAATACCATGATTTGGGTTGTCTTTAAATTGTCGAAAGACTCTTAGGGTAAAGTTACATGAGAAAAATTCCAAACATAGAAGTGAAATCCTAATTTTTTGCATAGTTCCTATCGAGTTTGGGTCAAATTTTCACTGGAAAAAATAGATGATATGAGTGCCCCTTCTCCCACTCTAACCATTTCAAGTCCAAAGCTCAAAAATATGGAAAAAACTAGACAGGGAGAGTCATAGAACATGAATTTGTAAGAAACTAAAAATATCTCAAAATGTTTTGTCTTTATTGGTGTTAATTTCATTTGACTCCAAACATTCCCCTATAATTCCCATATAGTATACCAATAGTAATAGAGAATAATACAATTGTGAAAGAGTAACACTATGGTAATCATTATGAGCTTACTATGATACTAATAGGATACTAGTAATGAACTAGAGTTACATCTTGATTGACTGACTGTTTCTATCATTAATGGTGTTATAAGACATACAAGAAAATAGGTATTTGTTAGATCTATCTTCATTGAGTGAGGGAAGTTCAAGTAGAATAGAGGAAAGTGAGACATCTAGTAGGTCTAACCGGAGGAGATCAACTAGAGGTGGGAAGATCAAAAGAAAATTCCATAGACGCATGGAATTTTTTCTTGTGAAAGGGGGATCATGTTATTATGATCATGAGAGCATAAAAGACATTGAGGTGCCCTTTAGGTACAAACATATAGTGAAACAATGGGTACCCAAGGATCTTCCTCAAATAAACACTGATTTTTGTGTAAACAAAAGGATATACCGGATTGCTCCATCGTCATTACATGGTTTCGGGCTATTATCCATGGATTTCATAAAGGTCTGTTACAATGGATTAACTGAGTTGATGGAGTACGTCAGACCATGTTATATCTACAAAGATTGGATACAAATAGTCCAATATACAAAAAGAATGCGAAGATATGGCTTAGCTGCAAATTATATACAGCTAGAAGACAATGATCAAAATAATGGAGAAACTATCTATATTGATGGAAGGGAAAAAGAAACAGGGAAAATTATAGGGTTTATAAACACTACACGACCCGTGACCACAAATAAGTGGCCCAATTGTGTATTTGTGAGGCGTGAAGGAAACCGTGTATTTGTATGTGCAATAAAATCAATAGATGCAGGGGAAGAGTTATTGATTGATTACAATTTGAATCAAATAGATACAGATGTTGCTATTATGGGAGTGTTACGTATACTAATTTACCCAAACTATAATAAATGACTCTCATATTTTATGATTTTCATTATGTTCTTTACAGTGTTAATCCATTTGGATATCTTTAGTCTGTTTAGTATTCAGTGTGTCCTATTTTTGTTATCAACATTTGAATTTTTCATAAATTTGAATTTGTCTCTCATGATAATGATCACGGTTCTAATTTTACTATAATGTGGCAAGATGATCATGGTAAATCAAAAGCAGCCTCAGAACATGTAAATGAACAACAATTTTCGAATTTCATTTAATGTGCATTTTATTTCTGTGGCGATCAATTATTTTATTTGTTTACATAAATGAATTATCATTTATTTTTTCGAATATGTAGCAAGAGGGACATGATGTTGATGATGATTTTCTCGATGAAAGTGATTTGTATGAATCCCTCAACCCTATGGTTTTAATTAGAAAAAAGATCAATAATGGAAGCAAGGAACTAGCTCACTTGTTAGATATTCTAGATCAAACTCCTAAGGTCAAAGAAAGGATCAAATAAGTTATGAAAAGGCTTAAGACATATAAGGTAAGAACCATAATTTCAAGTGGTTTTATTTTTGTCATAAGATCAATTATGAAACCTTGATTTTTAAATTTTACATTATCTAAACGAAAAAATGTTTTATTTCTTATACAAATATTTTTGGATCTTGTTGACACTGACTTGCATGGTATCAGTAGTAGTGGCACTGCACAAACTCCATAGGGTCCCAACACATGCCCTCGTATAGCTTCCAGGACATAGCTATCAATATCTCCACCTTCGACACCATTAGGTGGGAGCCACAACACACACATCAAGGAAGCGGCCACACAGGTAGGCTCTAGAGGTGGTGACAGAGATGAAGTTGATGATTTGAAAAACTATATGGTTGATTTTACTAAAGAAAGACATGTGACAAACACAGGGACCCTTAAGGGTACCTTTATGGCCAATGAGGAAGGGCTTCCATTAAACCAAGTTAAAGTCCCAGGTAATTTTTAAATTTATATTTTTTTCATGTTCTCTATGTAGACAAATATAAATCATCTAAATTATTATTTTTAAATTAATAATCATATAATCATTTTGCATGTAGGGAACAATGATTTTTACAGGTCCTTCAAGAATAAGGCTTTGCTGATTTTTGGGCCCACCATATGGGAGAGGTGGAATTCCCATAATTCCAACCTCAAAAAAGAATTGATGGATTATCTAGAAAGCCTTTTTGGTGTAGATACATTTAATAAGACCTTGGGCACCGCCACAGGTGGAAAATATTTAAAATATATGAGAGAAAAATATAGGAATCACTTGAAACAAAATGATAGGTACGAGCATCCTATGATGATTCCAGAGAGGGAGTGGAAGGACCTCATTGAGGATGCAAAAGAGAAGAAATTGACAGATGAAGGAAAAACACCCTCTGGTCCCAGATGGTAAATTACAATTTCAATTGAATACCTTCAATTTTTTTAGATGTAAATAAAATTGTGGTATATATTAAAATATTTGAAACTTTTGATGATAGGTTGTCTGACACGTCAAAGGCTAGAAAAGAAAGGATTTCCAAATGTGGCCAACACAATCTAGGCCAGGGCGGCTACTTGAAGTTGCAGTCATGAATTTTAAGTACCTAAATATCTTATTTGTATCACCTTAAAACGTTTAGGTAATTGCAATGAATAACATAAAAAATACATACTCTTATGCAATGCAGGGTGATGAGTTTGGTACTGAAACCACGGAGGAAGAACTCCATCTTGGTTACAATTACGGCTATAAAGCGATAGTTGAACACCGAAAAATCTTGGGGCAGATACCAAGAACCACTTTGTAGGATAAGGTAAATAAAATTCAATCCACATTAACCTTTATTATTAAAAGAATACAATCATGTTGGATAATATTAATATTTACAAATTTGTTTTAATCAGGGGAGAAACACTGTCAATGAATGCACTAGTATTGGAGAGCAGTGCGTTGATAACAATTTGCAACCAAAATATGGTTATGATCCCATTTAGTCCCAATTTTCCATGGGGGCGTAGCCCCACAATGGTGCTATGACCAAGTTGGCACATGATGGTAATATGGCTAGATTTTAATCATATACTTAATAATTTCGTAGTTATACATTTTGTACTTCTATTTTTTTTTTACTTATACATTTATGATTGTCCTTATAAATTTTGTGGTCTCAATGGCAGAGAATTTTTTACTTGAGGCTTGTACATTTGAAAATGAGCACGTAGGGGAAACAATTCCAACGGTGTCGATCAGTGCACTAGGTAAATAATGACATTGCAGGTGTTTTTTTAAATATTAATGAACTAGTTCAATGATATTTAAAACATGGCCATTTAAATTTTGTATTTTCTTCTTTTGTAGGTGATGCCTCATCACAATGGCCTCCATTACACCATGAGTACCCCACGACTAGGTGTGCTCTGCATGAGAGGATGCAATCACAATAAGATTTTGAAAAGAACCCATAGAACAAAAATGTAGATATTGATGAAATGATTAGGAACTATAGAGCTAAGAAGAAGAGGCCAACTAAAGTGCTAAATGATGATGTACATGAATATTTTAATAATCATTTAATATAAAATTTATTTTCACCATATTCCGCTCACTCCAAATGGATCAAGAAAACATTTTATTTCATTGTAAACAATTGTGAATATTGGTATGTATATATGTTTGTTTTTGCTGTAAACATTTCAATAGATTTATATGTTGGGTATTGGGGAATTGAGAGTGATGTGAGGGGTGGAGGGGTCATAAGAGATTCTGCCTTCACATGGTTGGCCCTGTTCAGTAGAGAATAATTTATTAGAGCCGTTTAATCTCGGAGAAAACCTCCCTTGATCCAACAGAGAAAAAACAAAGTCAATGTTGACTTCGTTGTTGCTACTTCAAATCAAGGGAGGAAATTTGATCAAATATTAGACAGGTGGCTCCAATAAATTATTCTTGAAACCAAGAGGTGATCATTCAGGTATGTTTTGACACTCTCATAAAAATGCGTCTTAGAGTAAATAATGCACTACAAATATTACTTGTATTGATTTTTTAGATATTTATGGAGGTTGAACGGTTTTGACAGGTACTTTAAGATCTTTCTTCGTTGATTGAGGGAAGCTCAAGACTAACAGAGGGTCATACATTGGAAGAGAAACACGTGGGGCCAACCATTCCAACTGTATTGTAGACCAGTTCATCAGATCAAGTGTGATTTCTCTTTTCATCATATAAGTTTATATAGCCATCAATTCTAGTTATGTTTAATGTTTTATGAATTGTTATGTTCGATTGTTGAATTGAAAAATCACCATTTAGGTACGTATAATATTTTGATTATGTCCTCTAGATATTATGGATCTGTCAGTGTAGTTTTATGGTTAACCAATGGATAAATCTAACATGAATGTATGGATAAATTCTAACATGAATGTATGGCTCCGAACATGCCACCAAAAATGGTAGTTTCTTTCTAGTGACAAGATATTTGGAGGAATGGAACCTACTGAAATAAACATTATGACCATTTGGAGGCTTAGACATTATGAGATTGCA
>SNQJ01S0258179.1:0-12405 GCA_010110895.2 Picea sitchensis | reverse complement strand
TAAGATTCAAACTTTCTTCAATATAAAGCATGTATAGTAGGGTTTACTTTCATGAATGCCATTTAAAAACAAAACTAGTTGTCTGAGACTAAGTAGGATCTACTTTATGTCAGAAGGTAATGACAACAAAGTCCTTTAGTGCCTTAAAAAAATATTCTTTGGGTTGAGTGTATAAACTTTCTATATTAGAATTGAAAAGAAAATTCAAGTGTAAGGACTATTTGTATTGTGAAAATCGGACTTGGTGAGGAATTTTCCAGTAAATCCATTTATATTGAATATCTGGGCATGTGGAGTGGTGTATTAGAACCCTAGTGAACCTAATACAACCTAGAAAGTTCTAGACAAAGTATCCCTCTCAAATATGGGCTGATTTTGGGATATTAAACTTCAAACACAGTCCGCTGACAATAGAGGTTTGGCAACATTGAAAACATGGTCTTCGATAGATCTGGAGGGATATGGCGTGTCACACACTAGGGGGGTAATATGGTATGTGTTGGTATTATTGCAATTTATGACACAAGGAGGGCACCATTTTTATTGGCATCATTAGTATAGGCCTTGTTTCCTCGGTGCCTAAACACATTTCTATTAGCTTCTTATAGTTACAATTGGGCATTGACGTAATCTTCCTTCTTCACTATGCATGCACTATTGGGATCTTCCTCTCATTATATGATTTCAATTTTTTGGGAGCTATAGTTTCAATTTGAGTGCTAATAATGAGGTTTCTCATTCTTCCTTTGCTTCTTGAATTTCAATGCCATTTGGACTGGTTTATTTGTAATTTCGCACTGAGTATGCAAATTTTATCTTGGAATTTTAGCAGCAACTCTTCAATGAAATCCAATGAGGTTTCAATATATAAGATGGATGGAAATATTCATGCTTTTCTTTATGGAAACATCATCATTTTATTTTCTTCAACATATTCAGATGGAAAACTATTTCTTCACGTTATGTATACATCATTCAATCATATTATGTTTTCATGAAAGGGGCAGTCAAGTTAGCTTTCCCATTCAACCTTTCTTCTCTCTAGCCCAAAAATACTGCTTGATGTCAACTGGTTGCAGATTAGAGGAAGACATAAATAAACCCTTTGCATGGAAAATCAACATATTTGAAAATAGCAAATGTTGGAGTCATGTTGGAAATGATGTCTTTTACCGTTGTCACAATAGATGCGAAGGTGGAAGCATTATTTTTATACTATGTGCTTATTTTTCAACTTTCAAGCTCAAAGATAGTGTCATTTAATGATCTTGAATAAAATTTTCACTTTACATAACTCAAAAATCCAATAATGGGTCAAATTGACTCCAGTTATCTAAAGCTTTCTAGAGCTTTATGACTAGTTGATTCTATATGTTAAGTGATAAAAGGTGGTTTATAAGACTCTTGTTGTACTCTGTAAACAATTCAAAAGTTTTGAATGTATTTAATTTTCATTTAATGCTGAAGTTTCTATGAAAAACAACTTCATTGCTTTAGCAAGGGCCTTGCTTTCTTCAATTGGTACTTCTCTCAGAGACTCTAAATCACATTTGTTGCCAACCAACATTGTAACAACATTTATGTCGGAATGCACTACACAAGTTTTACAATCAGGTATTAATTTTTTGATGCAAAGTTATATAAAACCCACATCCCTTCCAATTCAAAAAAAGAATGCAATGACTGTAAGCAAGAAAAGGTTAAAAATTTGTTAAGAAAACATTTTGTTGAAAACAAAGAAGGTAAAATTACATCTATTACCTATTTATTTGATTAAATTATGAATGAGAATTATTGACAAACCACATTTTTTAGTTTGGGTATTGCAGACACAATTTAGATGGGCTTTGGAATTTTCCAGCAGCACATACTCATTTGGTAGCAAGTTGGAACTGAATATAATTGTTGATGACATTTACTATCCAAAATTCAAGAAGTTTTGTACACTAGCTTGCTATGTTGATGAGCATTATTTATGTTGATATTATGGTAGTTGTGGGAGGTAGTAACCTCCATATGTAACCTTTGACTAGAATAGAATATTCTAGAAGTAAGAGAAACTCTAAACAAATGTGTGAAAACCCTAGAAGACATGTTGGTTCAGCACAATATATAATATTAAGGTATTATCCTCCAGGAAGACAAGTCGGCCTCACAGGAAAAAGATAAACAAAAAATATAATTACCAGAAATTCAGGTCGACCCAACAAGAAAAGTCACTAGACAGATTAATATAAATAGAGGACATATCGGCTCATTTGTTCACTCACGCTCACTCAAGAAACTAGAAACAATGCACAAGTTTGGAGGAGCAACAACAACAACTCCAGTTGTACGATTTTCCTCTTTTTTTTTCCAGTATTTCTGGTACTTTCTCTTGTGTGATTTCCTTGGAGAAGGTGAGCTCTCTTGGTTATTTGTTGGTTATGGTGTGGCTTCTTGGAATCATTCTTTCTGTCAAAGTTTAAGGTGCTCGGGGGTGGCTTTGTGCCTATGGTTGGGTGACAATGGTGTAGCATTGTCTATGGTTAAACGAGCACATCAACATTATTCTAAAAGGTTATGGGCCCACACTACCTTCAGAATAGTCTAACCACCAAAAGGTAGATCGAAAGTTCCTTTTCAATCTCGTTGTAGCGCCAATTGCAGCTGTAACTAGGTTTTCTGATTTTACAGGTGCAACAAACCCTAAACCTAATTTCTTGGGCACTTTTAGTGAAGCATTGGACCTAATTTTTGGGTATTCTAGTGTGCCCTAGCCTAGCACACCCTCTGGTTCCCTTACCCAACAAAAAAATCAAATTTGAGTTTTTGGGTCAAATTCAAAGTTTTGCTGGTCAAAGTCAAAGGTTGACTTTTGGTAAAAATTGATTTTTATGGTCAAAGTTGAAATTTCAGGGTTTCTAGCTGGTTCTAATCATTGAACCTTTTTTATTCAGTTTATAACCTTTTCTTTTCATGATAGTGTCTATTTTCAGATTAGAAGACAAGTTGTACGATACTAAAAATTTCAAAGGTATGCACTTGTATATTCTTTTCAAGTTATATCATCCAACAAAGCATGAGTGTCTTTGCAGGGGATGTATAAGATACCTTGTCCAAGCAGTGAATTCGGTACTATAATGAGGAAAATATCTCTATGGCTAGGGGTAAACCAAAACAAACAAAATCAACTACAGAAATCAACTCTAATATCAAGTATGCTATATAAACAAATATGCTAGCAAGACAAGATAAAAGGCCTACCTTGTCCAGATGTTTGATGAAGTCCACCATTGAGCACTTGACCCAAAGAAATATACCTGCAACTAGTCCTCAACAACCAAGAAACACAAGCATATGGTGATAATATATAATGTTAGCACATTCAATAACATAATCCATCAATATTCATAACAAATACTCCCACGGAATAACAATTCAAATATTCACAAGATATTAATTAGACGAGAAAAGAGTATTTCTATTAAAATGCAATCAACATAAGTTAATGAATTACAAAATTCCATGTCGGCACGATTAAGAACCGAGAAACTAAGTTCCTTCCAGCTGGGTCTCCACCACTTCAATCCTCCACCAAAGGCAAGCTCATATAATAGAGACAATGAAGTTATCAATCAAGAAGGGAAGAGCTTGGGGGCTGAACAATGTGTTTAGAATTAAAGGAAAAAGGGATGCAGACTCAATGTGAAGTGAATAATTTCTCTAGAGTAACTTTGCTCTCAAAGATGAATTCTTCTCATCCTTTCCATAGCTCGGATTTGGCCCATTTGTTGCCTTCAAGTGGAACTGAAGGGTCGAGTCGAAACGTTTCCAATATATGGAAGGCCAAGGATCATAGATCTCATGACATGACATGGAAACTCAACACCATTTTATAATTTTGGGCACAAATCCTGATGTATGCGGGTTGTAGTGGTGCAACCTGTGTATACACATGTTGTAATATAGGAAGGGTGCATATATGTGGAAAAATCATGTTTTTATCTCTGGGATTTGCAAAAAGGGACTTCAAGTCTGCATAGGTAAATGGAAAAAGGCCCTCTGTGCAAGTTTTTCTAGGGTGAGGAAAATCTTGCTATAAAAGATACATTCAGAGGAACATGTGCACCCTCCCTAGCAGTGAAGACTCCAGGATATATTCCATGGAGGATACCATGGATATTTTTTTGTTCTTGTTTCTTGTTCCAGGCAGGTCATAAGAGTTCAACCTGGAAGGCAGTCAGTGATCAAGAAGAAGCCAACATAGTTTTGTGACACTTTGCATAATGAAAAAGGGCATGCAACAGACATAAGAATGGTTCGAGGATTCTCTCAGATAGAGGGAGTTGATTTTAGAGTTTGAGATGAAGGATCTTGACCAGATATATTGGGAATGGAAGCGTGGCTAGAACCATATGAGATCTTCAGTGAGGAGGCTGAAGAGTTTTATCATGATGGACATGAAGTCCATGGCCACATCTATGACGACACATCTGAGGAAGTTGTGTGATGGGATTAGCATTTTCTTTGTAGAGAGCACCTTATGCCAGTATATGGTTGAGCCATGACCATATTATTGGGTTACAACACAACATTTAGGTACCTATGTTGTATAGATAGATATGATTGATCTTCAATGATGAAGTATGGCTATCAGGATATATAATTTTTGGATTGGAAGTACAGAAGACAGATCTAGCACCTGGAGTGATACTTCATCTTGGGTTCGAGCAAGATTTCTAGACAAGCAGGGAAGAAAATTTCTATAGCACTCAGTCATATATCATAGACAGTGATGCAAGATATGAAGCATGGTGGCTTTTTGAAGGATCTTGCAGGACTTCATCAGATACATGGTGCAAGAAGGAGCAGTGAGGCTCCATCACTTATCCATAGATGAGTAGATAACTGACATTTTCAATAAGTCTATGTCTGGGACAAGATTGGAAGGAATGAAAATGTTTCCCTGGGGGAGTTTTGATGATTGCAACATCATACTGATATTCCAAAATTGATCAGATGGACTTGATCATGTGTGAATTGCATTAGGCATTGAAACTCTTACAAGTAGGTGAGTAGTTAACTCACAAGTAGGTGAGTATCCCCAATAAGCATCGGGTTGACTCTATCTCCATGGGAACTGGGTTGCAAACTAGGAGAGATAGAGAACATATACATCTAGAGTAGATGCGCCCCAATGTATTATTCAACGAACTGAAGACTCGAGGTGCTTGAGGTGAAATTCCACGTGTCCTATAGCATCGAGCTGAATGAATTCATGGAGTGATACCATGAGGTGTTTGTGGCTCCGATGTGGTCATAATTCTTGTCGTGGGACAAGAACGACTTGAGGTTCTAGACACATGTGTCCGATAACATCGATCTAAATTCATTCATGCGGTGATCCTATGAGAGGATCAACTATGAAGTGAATTTTTCTTCGATGAGGTCATGATTCTTGTCAAGGTACAAGAATGACCCGAGGTGCTAGACACATGGTGGTGGAGATGGATCATCAATATAACTAAATGAGGCTCATGGATATTATGATATTGTATATGATAGAAGAATACCAAGAACAAGTATGGAGATATTTGGGTATTCCATATTGCTACCAGATGATGTTGATAGTGATGATGATATTCGTGACTTGATCTATGATGATGCTACCAATAGAATGGTCTACAAGACTATGCGAGTCTTTCCCATGCCATGTGAAGATGGATGGATGTGTTTGAGACCATTAATACCTTCCTAGCTAAGAGGGAGTGTTGATATTATTGTAGTTGTGGGAGGCATTAACATCCATATGTAACCTTTGACTAGAATAGAATATTCTGTAAGAAAGAGAACCCCTAAACAGATGTGTGAAAACCCTAGAAGACATGTTGACTTAGTAGAATATATAATATTAAGGTATTATCCTCCGGGAAGACAAATCAACCTCACAGGAAAAAGATAAACATAAAATATAATTACCAAAAGGTTAGGTTGGACCAGCCAGAAAAGTCATTGGTCAGATTAATATAAATAGAGGACGTATTGGCTCATTTGTTCACTCACTCTCACTTAGGAAACCAGAAACAATGCACAATTTTGGAGGAGCAACAACAACTGCAATTGTACAATTTTCCTCTTCTTTTTTTCAGTCTTTCTGCTACTTTATCTTGTGCACTACCCTTGGAGATGGTACACTCTCTTGGTTATGTGTTGGTTATGGTGTTTCTTCCTGGAATCATTATTTTTATCAAATTTTAAGGTGCTCGGGGGTGGCTTTGTGCCTATGGTTGGGTGACAATGGTGTAGCATTGTCTAAGGTTAAACGAACACATAAACATTATTCTAACAATTTCCCTACAATCTTGAGCATTTGTTTTGGGTCACTTATTTCCAACAAAAGTATAGCTTGGGCTGGCTTATAAACATTTTTCATTGGTGCTGGTTAGTTTCTGTTCACATATATTTCCTTTGTATTAATTTTTCATATAATATATAATTATTTTTGGATTATACAGTGTACAGTGTATAGGTATGTTAAGGTGTAGTTATTAAAAAGTGTTGAAACATGTATTGTTTTCTACTTTATTGTTCTCCATAGCCTATGTGAGATGAGGGAGGCTTTGCATGTTACTTTTGTCAATGAGACGTAGGCATCACAGAGGATTCTTTCATAGAGACTATTCTTGTGAGGCATGAATTTTTTTATCATGCCTTAGTGTTTAATGTCAAATTTATGGATGGATTCATTTAGGTCCTACAGGAGAGTAAAAAGATCAAATTGAGCACTAAATGAGAAAGGGAAAATATTTCCAAACCGATTTGTTGAAAAATTGCCCAATTGGTTTATGTTTCACATTTTCTTGCTTGAATACTAGTGATTTCCCTATTGTATGGAATACATATATGTTATATCTTTGTCATTTTGAGAAGATATGATAGGTTAGAAGTTCAGTTCCTTGTAGTCCAACAATTTCGTTCGATTTTTGGGTGCTTACATCCTTTATATCATATAATATCCACAGGTTTCCTTGATTACTAAAAGCAACAACAAAATAAAGAAAAAATGAATTATTTCTTTCTTGTGAGTGTTTATCTTGATGCAGAGAATCTCCGCCACAATCAATAAACTATACCATGAACCCAAAATGTAGCAATATTGCATGCTAGTGAAGGTCCGCATTTCTGGAAACCTCCACACAATCTGTAGACTATGCACGCGCACCAAAACGTGGCAGTCTTGCATGAAAATGAAGATCCGCGTTTATGAAATTATTTTTATAGAGGAGGTAGGAAACAATGGTAGCGAGGGGGAAGGTGCAAAGGCATTTCCAAGATTCAGAGGAGCTTGCAGTTGCACTTAGAGGAGTTGTGCATGCCAGAGGGAAATTCCAATCATTTGACCTATGTGCGAGCTCTGCATACCAGAGGGCATTGCAAATTGGTTGAATGCCAATCCTGTGGCCTGCGGGCCAATATTTATCTCGGTGTACTTGGACCTAAGGGTCCTGAAGATGTAATTGTTTTGGTTGTTTGATCCAAATAGAGAGATCATAGAGATTTAATGTATGGTAGTAAGTTATCTGTAGTACATTGATGTTTTTGTTTGAAGTTTGGAGAGTGATTACGTTGTTGGGTTGTATGTTGATGGTATTTGATTCATTAAATTGAAAATAGTGTGTGTGCATGTGTGTCTGCGTTGTAGTAGATATGAGTGAACAAAGTTGTAGATTTCCAATTCTGTGTATGCTAATCTCTTTTTTTAATTCTCCTTGTTTGCCTCCCCAAGAAGAAAAATCTATGTAAATTTCTGGCACGTTGCAATTAACCAACATGTATCCATAATAATACATGCTACCATCCCACAGAGGGAACTTGGTGCAAAGTTACAATTTTAATAGCCTTTCTAATTGAGATTCTAAGTAACAAGGGGTCTAGTTTCCTGGTACAAAGAACCAGATTTATTTCACAGTGATGGCATTATATTGTTTATAAAGGCCTCATGTCTTCTAGTGTAACTTGAAAACTCTAGTTAAAATATACTTAGAATCCATTGAAAGACTACAATATGGTTGTATTACTATTTTTCCATCTGGTTTTAGTGCAAGACTCCCTCTTCATATTTCAACATTTCTGGTTTTAGACATAAGCAATGTGTTTCGGTTCTAAGGAAGAAATACAGGTTCCTGCAATCCTAGGGCATATAATTTGGTCCTCAATTATGGTTTTCCTGAAAAGGGAGAAAGCCTAAAGGATATCAACAGGAAATCATTTCATTTAATAACACCCGAGGCCCTTCAATTATGAAGTCTTGTAAGGAATTCATTATCTAAAATCTCATTACAACAACATTGTAGTCAATGGAAGATTGAAGACCGAGTGGCAGGACAGCTAATTCTAACAGATGTATGCTTGGTTTCAACTGTTGTTAAACCAACCATGCTTCAAAGAAACTTGTTGGTTGACCACTGCCCTCTTTCTCCTATCATATCACTCCCAATTCTATTCTTCACAAACAGTACAAGTGCAAACATATCTCACTTTATCGGTTGTTCTAAATTAAAAAACAGACCAAACTCAATAAATACTCAATTCAACCACATCGATTCCTATTTGCAGTCAATCAAGACTTAAACACGTCTCAAATTGAAACTATATCTTATTATAAATTCAACTACATGTGACAGATTATCCCTCTTGACTAAACTATTGTTGAGAAGTGTTTGCTGACAAATTGACACTCTTTGAGAGAAGACATATTTTCCTTGGACAATATCAGAATCTTTGGTAATCACAGTAATAAAATGAGCTTTGTGTTCCCACACTTGAAACTTGTCATCTATTTTTGGTTTTTTATATGATATGCAATTGTAGATGAATTTATTTGTCCCGGGCACTATCCAGGTTAGTAATATGGTAAACTTTGTATGATGAACAAAGAAGATATCAAGGGCATTGGAGTCTAGCAAAAACCAATTTGGTTTCAATTACCTTCCACCAACAATCTTGGCATCAATAAGTATGGAACTTGGAGGTGTAGTAGTAGGTCAATTGAATTTTCCAATTGATTACATGCCTTTTTTCATAAGCATGCATGTTGTTTATTGGAATTTAAGTTAGTTTTACAATTAAAAAATAATTAATCCAACAAAGCTTACATAAAAATTTGATACTCTCGGACAACCATGAGTTTTGGATAGATAAAAATTTTTGCCACTTCCCATTCTATCTTTTCCAAAACTGATATAAAGAGAAAAATGCCAGACTTATGCTTCAGTGCTTTGTAAAAAATATCAGCTATGCATGACAAAGAAACATTAAAAGGGCCACTCAATTAGAATGCAAACCACAAGTCCACAGATGCTATGGATCAAAACCAAAAACAAGTTATACATGGAGCTTGTATGAGGCCCAAGCAATTACGAAATATGTGTAGTAAAACAACTACCTTTAAACAAAAAGATCCTATACATCAAACTCTTTTATTATCAGACAATGCATCAAACTCAGATACAAGATCTTGCACTTTTTTATTATCATAAGGTTGCACTCAGAATGTGCACTTAAAACATCCCCAAAATGAGTTTAAAATATCTTCAAAATGAGTGAATAATACTGAAGGTCGGTGTGTACAAGCTTTGCGATACAAATATGCAGGAGAGTATTAGTGTGGAACAAAATTCCATCAAAATATGCCATTATAGGAATATAATTTGCAATTTTTTATTAAAAATGCCAATATAGATGAATAAGTTCTTAATAATTCTTTAAGAAAGAGAATATACAATAGAGAACATCAACCTGTCACTGTTAATTTGCCTCAATATTCCTTCCATTGCAGTACAAAATCCATAAATTTCCAGTCGTTTCAAATTAGTGTTTTTAGAGTCCATGCAAGAAATTCCAATTTTCTGATACAAAATAGGTCTCGGATCTGTGGTGTTGTCATGTTAGTTATAGTAAGGAAAATATGTACTCTAATTTTGATTCAAAATGAAGAATAAAATTATGAAATGTATGCATTGAAGTGACAATTTGGGCATTGTTGCTCTACAACACTTGAAAATTACATTATATATAAATAAATGCTCTTAGAGAGCTACTTTAATCAAAATGAGGACTAAACTGCACCCTCAATTTCACATTGAATGGTCTCGATAGGAAACAGAAGAATGCTTCCTATAGATATGGGAATAAAACAGATGGAGAGAATGTGTAGAGTGTCATAGATTCTGCACTTGGGTATGATTCTCAGCAGAATAACAAGGCAAAACTTGGGAGCAATAATTCCCATAAAACATAGTAAACAGATTATCAAATTGCATATCTTGGTAGCCTATTTAATTTTTTGATGTAGCTCCGATTGTGTCAAGAAAATTAGATATATTCTTCATCTGGGGTCACAAATCAAGATTCGTTTCTACACATGCAAGAGCAATATGGAATACACCAATTACTTCTTTCTTGGCATATGCTTCTTGTAGAAATGATGGATCCACAATTTATGATAGTGGGTGTTCCTCTTTGAATACCTTTCTAACCCAAGTGACCAAGTCCATGTCAAAGGATGAAAGTTGGAATGTTGGAGATAGACCTGTAAGCATTTCCAAAAAGACAATTCCAAATGAATAAACCTCCCATTTTTGTGTTGGCTTGTGGCCAACAACGGAGGCTTTTGGAGCATGGTAATTACTCACAAATGAATGAATTTACACGATTAGCTGGCCATTCTACTGCCAATATTATAACTCCTCCTGGGAATGTGCTTCCACGAGCAACAACTGAGGGTTTTCCTGATGTGAGGGCTCCACCAAGGATTCCTCCAATTTGTTGAGGTGCAACTCCAGTGCCAACAATACTCTTGAGACGACCCAAGACAAAATATGAGATATATGGCTGCATGTTGTTATCTAATAGAGTATTTGTGGGCTTAATGTATCCATGTACATATTTACAAGAACTGCACTCATGCAGATAGGATAGATTGCTTGCATTTCCCTTAGCATTTTTATCTGAGATGCCCATGGTAGAGGTGTAGCTGGATGGCCTGATCTACCTGCCAGCATTGGTAGGAATTGTTAGGCTAGTTTTCAACCAATCAATGCAATTTAGACTCTCCATCCTACTACATATAAAAAAGATGATAATATTTGAATAGAGAGTTAGCTTCAAAGCTAAATTCAATAGTTTTAAACAAATAAAAAATCCATGCATTTGATATAAGTCGTCATGGATTAATTGATTAAAGAATTGGTCTAGGAAACTTTTCAATAGCAACTGGATTTTTAAACTTGGAACTAAGCCTTCCTACCTCAGAACTACAAACATAGTAGGCCAAAAAAACATTTTTCAAGCAACACTCTAGGGTTGATAGAAAACAACAAATCAAATATATCTAATAGGAAATTATGAAAACCATTGTTTGGTTCTTCTTCTCATTAAAATCCTCAACCTTACAATTATCAATATTATACCCTCCAAATAGTGTTTTTTTGAGAAACCAAGGTGAAGACAAAAAATCCACCATTAAATCAAATAAACTTAAAGTTGTATTGATAAAATAAAACTTACCATGCAATGCAATTGCCAAGATTCCATTTGGAATGAAGTTAGAGATCAACAACTTCTCATCAGCTATCCAATAATATGCTTGAAATTTCACTATGTTGGGATGTCGAATTTGTCCAATGGCTTGAACTTGAACCTCAAATTCCTTAAATCTCTGAGCACCTCCCTCGCCGAACCTCCTCACTGCCATTAGAATCCCTTTGCCAAGCACCACTTTGTACACAATTCCAAATCCACTCTTCCCCAAGATACAAGCAGAATATTTGAACAATTCATCTAAGTCAAAGGTGAAACCTTTGTCAATGGGAATGATATCTCCTTTCTCTCCCTTCTCTGAGGTTGTTTCAGAGGTATCCCCATTGCTACAAAAAAATTAAGGAATCCCTCCTCCTTCCAACTTCTCCTTTCATGCACAGGGTGTTAAAATTTCAGACCCCAACACAGTTTCAGTATCGTAGATTTTTCAGCCAAAGTTAAATGCCAAACCCAGTTTCAGCACTGTTTCAACATATGTTATAGCACTGTTTCAACATATGTCTTAGCACTGTTTCAGCATATGTCTCAGTACTGTTTCAGCATATGTCTCAGCACTGTTTCAGCATATGTTTCAGCACTGTTTCAGCATATGTCTCATCACTGTTTCAGCATATGTCTCAACATTGTTTTAGCATATGTTCCAACACTGTTTCAGCATATGTTTCAGCATATGTCCCAGCACTGTTTCAGCATATAAAAACTTAACAGAAAATAAACTTCAGAACTGAAACATGAGGATTCTGAACATCGTTTTCAATGCAGAAATAAAATATCAGCAGTATGCAAAACTCAGAAAATATAGACACAAAGATTTTCGGTCTA
>SNQJ01S0258178.1:1836-12405 GCA_010110895.2 Picea sitchensis | reverse complement strand
CTAAAATTGGCTAAAGAGGTCATCCTTTCCCCAAGAATGAGATCCTTCCTATTGGATGATGATGGGGGGATATGATTAGGTATGGGTAGGTGGGAATGATGCCCCCTACTATGTGTATATGTAGAAAGTGAGGAGAATGCCCCAGATGATGGAAATACACATATTCCTTAAGGATATAATTTTGGAAAGGAAAAGGTGGATTTCCAATTTATTATTTACATATGATTCAGAGGAACTCAACTTATACGTTTTAAAATAGGTGTCACCATACCAAGAATTTTCTATGGATGTGGCCAACGAATAATTATCCGTAAAACATTTTGATTCAACAACACATTGGTCAAAGGGACTAGGTGTTACACATGAAATTTGAACACCTAGGTACCTCGCCCTAAGTGTCGTAAAGTGTCATATACGTGTTTCATACACCTTGACACCATGGAATAACCTATGTCACGATTCCTAGTCAATGTGGAGGAGGGATATATTACATGAAGGAAGAAATACCAAGTACACATGAATTATTATTAATATTCATGGAAAAGGAATTGATTAAGTGTGAGAATCATGTGCACATGAATTATTATTAATATTCATGAAAAAGAAAGTAATTAAGTGTGAGAATCCATCTCACATTTGGTTTCCTATTTTTTAGGGAAGGTGGAGGATCTCATGGATGGTTGAAATATTTCCTCCTTAAAATCCTTAAGAGATATTTCCTCCCCAAAAAACTTAAGAGATATTTTCTCCCTAAATATCTTAAAGATCCCTTTCTTAGTGGATCTGATGAGAGATCCTCTCCATGGTGGTTAAATCTCCAAATCCTATATAATGAGGGATTTCCATGGAGGAAGGGGGGAATGGAGATTGAGAATTATACCAAACTTATGATCTCATGAGTGGTATGTCATTTGGAGCATCAACATTCTGTGTGTGGACTATTTAAGAAAGGGTTTAGACAAGGAGAGCTTGGTGAAGCTGTTGCACTACATCCATGGATGTAAGTAACACTTTGTTCTCATCAATATAATAAACGCTTGGTCTATTTATTTCAAACTTGTACTTGTTCCATATAAGTTTTTCTACAGTAGATGGATCTATGTTTTATCTAATCTTAGTAGAGTAGGAAGTTGTTTGTACTTTTGTTTGTCTTGCAGGACCTACCAAAGAGATCAAGATTGAAGCACATCCTAGACCTTGTAGGGACAAATGACATTCGTAAGGTACATGATTTCCTCCTTCTCTTTTGTTCATCATATTGTTTAGATCCAAAAGGAAGTCAGTGTCAATGTTAAGAACCTTCTATCTTAGAGTTAAGATTCTATCTCTCAAGAGGGAATCTACCTGTCTGTAGGAAGATTTTCCTACAACACTAGGTTGTTAAGACAAAAAGGAGGAAGAATGAGGTGGATCATCCCAAGGGTAATATAGAGTGGCAAGGGTCTCTATAAAATCCTCACCAAAATGGAATATGGGAGAAGAAGATCCTACACTACCATACGCGATGGTGGAATATCGGGTGGTGAACTCAATATCAATTCCATGAAACAAGAATTACGGTTCACATGAAATCTATAGGGGTAGATTGAATATTAGTTGATGAAGCCTCCACCAATGTTCATATCAAAGAGGCATTAGGCATACAAGGGATGCTTTGATGTACCTCAATGAAAAATGGATGGTTTTCCAACATATTTGATCCCATGGAAGTTGACAAGTACATAACTTTCATGGTATTCTCAATGGTTTGCACTTCAAGGGGGCAAATATTGATGATTGGGGGATGATTGGATTGTGAATACTTGTCGTGATTGACATATAGGTAATATACTATTAGGGTTGTATCTTCCTGGTGAAATGAATCCAACTGATGAAGTCTCTCAAGAGAATCCCAATAATGGGGTATATAAGGATAGTGATGGGAATAATGGCCACAAGTATAACACAAAGTACATGGGTGATTTCTGCACAAAAAATTAACATATTTGGTCAATGAATTAGGGGGAGAGACTACCACAACCTGTATGGAGGGGTCATTTTATAAGTCATCTACATTGTAAATTTATTTTAATTTATAAAGCCTCAAACAATGAAAGGTAGCATGGGTAGAGGTGTTTCATATGGTGCATGTGGGTATGTTCCTAGATGTGGTGTTCTAGGTGGCCATGGATTATTTAGGAGTGTACATGCCCCTTTTGGTTTTATCTTTCCCCCCTTTTCATCTCCTTTTCCATTTTGTGTTGGTTGAGGTGGGGCCTGTGTAAGTTCCCAAAGAGATATAGGGGTGATGGGTATTGGTTTCATGGGGTCAAGGCCAGATATGGAGTTGATGAAGTGAGGGGAAGAATATTTAGAGAGGGGACCAAATACCAAACTGGAATCCCTAAGGTAAGGTTAGCTAGGTGCAAAGTGACCATGAATGAGGTATTGACTATTTGTACATGAGGAAATAAGAAAGGTACTTGACCAAAGGGATAATGTGGATGTAAATGTGATCCTAGTGGTGGCATGATTGATGCTATATTTGAATGTCTAATCGATGGATATGGATGTGGGATCGTTATTAAATGACTGAACACCATATAGTAATCAGACGAATTGGGGTAGGTAATTGTAGGAGAAGTTTCATAATATGTAACAAACAATATAGAGTCTTTATAAAATATATAACTAATGTGTAAAAGTGAAGGGACTATTTGGTTCCCACCCACAGAGGAGACCACATGATCAAGATGAATTTGCACTTAAGGGTCATGGTAGGTCAATTTATCGATGGTGATGAGTTTCCCATTATGCAGGGATATCATATTATGAAATATTGAGGAGGACACTTCCTTCATGGCATAAATGAAGCTTCAACCTAAATGCATGTTTTTTTCCAATGGAGAATAAATGACTTTGTTATCAATGCAAACTTAGTTTCCTTCTAACTAGATAGGACAATTAAGATAAATCTCTTCATGTTGAGAGGCCACCTATCATATGCATGAAGGGAGATCGTATATGGAACAAGAGTGAGGGAGCCTAATGTTTTATATACTTGGAATGACATGATGCAGTTGGATATGCCTTCATCAATAATACATCTATGAATGGTGAAATTATTGATGGAAACTGTAATTTGGAATGCTATTAAGGGTGGTAATCTAAATGGTTCAACCTTGTCACTATCAAAGGTAATCATTATTTCAGCTAATGGATCAATAACACCTAAAGACGCAAGTAAATACTTCATTTGTGTGGGATAGATTTAGATTGTGCTAAGTCATTCACTATGATATAGTGGTGGATTTCCCACCCATGGGGGTTAGTGGCATTCTTCCTTAATGGAACCTTGCGAGGGAGGTCTGCATTAGGGATAAGAATATGTAAAGGTCCATTGGTGGATGGAGGGGTATCAAATAAATCAATTGGTTTCTCCTCAGGGGGCATGTCATACTGGAGGGATCGAGTAGTACGATTAACATCAACTGAATGCAAGAAGAGGATATGGTAATTCTTGTTCCTAGGAGTGGTGGGGGTGGGATGTGGTCCAAATGGAGGGTCTTCAAAAGTGGACACAAATATTTGTGTTGGGAAAGGATTCTTCAAGATAGTTGGTTGCAACATGGAGGTTGGGGTAGGTTGACTATTGGATCACTTGGTAGCTTCAGTTGCTTCCCACATTCGACACATTTCAGGTTAGAGGGGGAATTTATGAGCTTAATTCCCATAGAAACCAAAAATAGTGCAAGGTTTTTTAGTGCAAAGGTTTTTGTTGTTCCCTTACTTGGGCTAGGGATTGTTACCTTGGCCTTGGTTTGTGGACGACTAATTTCCCTTAGCATTGGTATTGGATGAGGTGTTTTGATTGGAGTGACTAGGAGAAATTTGTTGCACATACACTTTTTGTTGAGGAGGGGGTGTAGGCCAACTAACATGAGGTTTGGGAATGAATAATCGAGGAGTTGGGATAGATGGTAGTTGGCTAGGAAAAGGGTTATAAGGGTTCATACTACTCCACCATAAAGGGAGCTACCATAAGGGGTACCCTAACCATATGCATGGGAAGGGGTGCATGGTAATATGTGTTAGCTCCCATAAATGATGAATCACATGAAGAATCCTAAGGGGATTTTGATATTCATAGAAAGTGTGGCCCCCACCATAAGGGTTATTATATCCATTAGGTCCCATAGGAGTAAGGGGTGGATAAGTATGGGATAGATGTGATTATAACACCGACTATTGTTAGGGACCTAACCTCCCTAAACCATCATGTAGGTATAATAATATATTTTCCATGTAATAAAGGATGAGATTAGTTAATAAGGACTATTTAATTATGTGAACGATTCTAATGTAACATGAGTTAATATAAGCTTCCGCTTCTAGAAATATATTCCTGTAGAATGTTCTTTAGAATATGGACTTATTATAAATAAGAGTAGAAGGAATTGAGAATTATTGTAATAGAGATTTTATTTGTTGGAGGTTTCTCCCTCGAAGAGGAAAGTGAATGTGGCTTTCTATCAATAAAGGTATCATTTTTTTTGTTGGGGTTCTCTACATTTGGTTTTTCCATTGGTATCTACCACAATATTTTTGTTTTTGCTTACTATAAAAGATTTGGTACCTTACAAGTGGTATCAAATCACTTTCTTCTACAAACATTGTGGGATATTATTTTCCAGGGTAGAAACGTGTACTGTCGGCATCTTTAAATCACAAAGATATGTTGTTCAACATTTAAAGCTACAGTTAGGAAGACTACACACAGGAAATACAAACCGTTTCATGGGGTTACTTGAAACAATTATTTCATCTTGTTGGATACCTATGTAACCCATGTTGGTACCCCTTCAAGTAGTAACACATTAGAAAAAATATTTACACAACCATCACTACCATGTACCATCAGGTATATAGGAAGTACCTTAGGTCTCCTAAACAAATCTATACATAAGTCGATTGGCCGCCTTCTTGCTATAATGAAACAAAGAACAACACAGGAAGATAATATCTTGTACCTGGGTAATCGAGTATTATGACTAAGGGTACGGTCATGCCTCCTTAGATGGTTACTTGAGATATTGGGCCAATTTCTATTATTTGACCCCACACATATATCATAGATTTATAGCATACGGAAAAACCTTTTCTATAGGAACTATGAAAATATGAACCCTTGGGAATGGAATAGAACAGAAAAGGAACAAAAAGGGTATTTTTCCACGCAACCCTGCCTCCTACATCTTGGTTGAAAAATTCTTAAACAATTTTCCCTATTAACAATCTAGGCATGTTGTCACTGTACTATTCTTTAGGTTGGAGTATAACTCCAAACAATTTGAAAAAAAAAAGTATAGTGGTCCCACTAGCACCCTCATTTGGCTTCCTCNCAATTTGAAAAAAAAAAAGTATAGTGGTCCCACTAGCACCCTCATTTGGCTTCCTCTCTTTGCTTTGAGCCTAGTAGTACCCATCACTTGTAAGAATTTTTTTTTTTTTTTCGTGGACCCACCCACCCTTCATGACACCTTTAGTTTTCACCTATTGCATTGGTTTCCTCTTGTCGTCTCATCTGTAGTGATACCTTCATCTGTAACCCTTTTTTCTGTGACAACCCGCCTTCCCATTTTTGTCTAGTCATAAATGGCTCTCACCTACAAACAAGAACTCACTACCTTTATCACATAAAATTCCCAACACAAGAAGGAAATATCACACATAAATTCCAAAATTAGCTCCCTCAATTCATCTATTGATACTCTCAAGGATGAATATGATCCATCAAATACATGCTTGACACATTGTTGAGTCGATCCATTAACCCTTCCTCATCTAAGAAGGATTCCTACCAGGAAGATGTCAAATCTTCCCATTTCCAAAACCCTCCTTCCAATAACCTTCATCACAAACTCCATATTCCCATAGTGGAGGTGAAAATGTTTTATAGCTCAGATCCCATGGTATGGGTCACTCAAATGGAACATTATTTATCCTTGCATGGAACCATTGATGATTTGGACAAACTCCATTATGGTATCCTCTATTTGGATTTGGAAAAATAGAAATGGTGTTAATGGTGCATAAATTCATGCCAAGGGTATGCTTCTTGGACACAACTTATGTCTGATATTTATGACCTCTTTGACACTAATACACACCATTTGGACCATTTGACGAAGTTGAAACATTCTAGCATAGTGTAAGACTTTATATCTTCCTTTGAGCAATCGGGCTTTAGAATAGAGTGTATATCATATTCCTTCTTCAGGGAATGCTTTATCAATGGCCTAAAGGATGAAATTTGAGCCCAGATCCTAATGGATCACCCCCAGACTTGGTTGGAAGATACTAAATGATCAAAGGAGTAAAAACAAGTTGTATCTTCATAGAGTAGAAAACCCTCTTTTATTCATCTCCCTATACCCACTTATCTTTCCCCTCATGCCACTCCTCTGAATATCTAAAAATTAACTTGGGTAGAAATGTATGAACACCAAATCAAGGGTATTTTGTATAACCGTGATGATAAATATTTTCTAGGTCACAATTTTAAAGAATAGAAACTTTTTATGGTCATTTCTGAGGATGTTTATGATGAGGATGTTGATGTTTCCCATGTTTAATAGATACCCAAAGAAAATTATATTCCTTGACCCTCTAATCCACCATAATTTGAACTGTTGATTTCACTACATGCTCTCACTAGCATCTCCACTCCCCAAACCCTCAAGTTAATTCGCTACATTAAGCATCAAAATTTCATCATTCTCATTGATAGTGGAAACACCCATAATTTTATTCATTAGTGCATCACCTAATAAATTAATTATTATATCCATGCAATCAACAATTTCCAAATCATGATTGTCAATAGTGGTTCCATGAAATGTGGTGAGCATTGTGAAAATGTGTTCCTACAAATTGGTCGGTACCACGTGAAATATTATATGTTTTCTATTTACATGGAAAATTGTTACATTTTTATAGGTGTTGAATGGTTGCAAACTCTCAGACCCATCCTCATAGATTTTATGGACCTCACCATGCAATTCCAATAGGAGGGACAAAAATATAAGTTCCAAGTCATAAGCACACGCTCAACGAAGATCACCGGTTCCCACCAAATAAAAACGATATTAAATAAAGGTCATTTTGGAATTATTTCCCAACTCCATGCCATTCAAGTTGTTGAGAAACTCTTGGTACACCCTGAACTTTAATCTATGTTGTCTATCCATCAAGCTATTTTTAACACTCCCCATGTACTTCCCCTTTCTCGTGACATCCATGATTATTCCATTCCTCTAGTATCGAGAACTATTCCTCTCAATATTCACCCTTATTTTTCAATATAAATTGATAGAAGTGGGTGTTATTTGTCCTAGTACCAACCCTTATTCTTCTCTGGTAGTCATGGTACTCAACAAAGAAGGCACTTGGCGCATGTGCCCTCACTTTTGTTCATTCAACAAGCTCACAACCAAATACAAATTTACTATTCTTGTTATTGATGAACTTTTGTATGAATTATGTGGTGCTCAATACTTTTGCAAAATTGATCTTTGTTTTGGCTACCACTAGATACGTATGAAAGAGGAATGAATTTCCAAGACTGCCTTTAGAAGTCATGAGGGTCACTGTGAGTTCTTAGTCATGCCCTTTGGCCTCTGGAATTCCCCTTCCACTTTTCAAAGTCTCATGAAACTTGTCTTTCACCCCTTCCTCTTTCATTTTTTATTATGTTTATTTGATGATATTCTCATTTATAGTAAAACTTTTCAATACAATTTTTCCAATGTGGATCAAGTTCTCCATCTACTCTATAAGAACAAATGTTTTCTCAAACAATATAAATGTCCTTTTGGAGCCTCTGATGTTGAGTATCTGGTTCATATTGTTAGTAGGGGTGGTGTATGGGTAGATCCTAATAAAATAAAATATATTAAGGACTATACTCTCCCTAAATCTCTTAAAATATTGTGTGGCTTCCTGGGCCTAATGGGATACTATCACAAGTTTGTACAGATTTATGGGAAAAATCCATCTCCTCTCACTGCTCTCCTTAAAAAATGCTTTCACTTGGACTCCAAAAAATGATCAATCCTTCCAATCCTTGAAAGATTCTATGTGCATGACTTATGTCCTAACAAGACTTTTGTCCCGGAATTTGATGCTTTAGGAAAAGGAATTGGGGAAGTCCTCATGCAAGATGTCCAGCCTTTGGATTTCACTATAAAACAAATATCGGAGTGACATTTGGTCCAATCAAGAAATGAAAAGGAAATTTTGGATATTATGCATGCAATGGATCTCTAGTGTCCTTATATGTTGGGGAAATGATTCCAAATTAAAATTTATCATCGTAGTTTCAAGTATTTTCTGGAACAAATAATTTCTTTCCCGGAGCAACAAAAATGGGTGATCAAGATATTTGGATATGATTATGAGATCATCTTAAATAAGGGAAAATAAAATTTGGTTGATAATGGTCTTTCAAGGAAACATGAAGAAGAAGGGTCTCTATCTTCACTCTCATTCATTTTAGAAAAATGGCATTAGGTCATTCTCCAGGAATGGATGTAAGACCCCAAACATTCTAGCCTAATCAAAATATTGCAATAGGATACTCAAGATCCTCTACGGTACTCTTGGAACAATAAAGAGATTCACTATAAAGGTTTAATTTATTTAAATAAATAGTCAAACCTTAAATCCATAATGCTCTCTAAGTTTCATGCTTCACATGTAGCAGGGAATTCATCATTTACCAAAACTTATGAACATGTCAAACATTATTTTTTGGGGGATGGTATGAAATAGTACATCCACACCTTTGTGGATAAATGTGATAGCTTTCAACACAATAAGGGAGAAACAATCAAAGATTCAGGCACACTCCAAATGCTCCCGATTCCACCTTCTATTCGGGGGAAATTTCAATGGATTTCATTGTTAGATTACCTAAATAAGGAAATAAGTCCTTCATCATGGTCGTAGTTGACCTTCTTTCCAAATATTCTCATTTCTATTATGTTCAACACCCATTCACTGCATCCACAATGGATCAATTTTTTTTTGGATAATATATTCAAACTCCATGGCATGCTTCATTCTATTGTCTCTGACCAGGAACCAACTTTCACCATAGTTTTTTGCAATAATTGTTTAGGCTCCATTGAAAACAATTGCATCTCAAAAACACCTATCATCCCTAGACTGATGGACAAACTGAAGTTATAAACAAGTGTTTGGAAATGTATTTGCGTTGTTTTGCATCTGACAAACAAAATTAGTGGGATCGATGGTTATCCCTAGATGAATGGTGGTAAAACACATCTTACCATACTACCACTCTCATGAATCCCTTTGAATCATTCTATGGTAAAAATCCACCATCAAGTCTCTCATACATGTTAGGTGTCTCCAAGGTTTAGGAGATTGACAAGAATCTTACAGTCCATGTGGCCATTATCTGTACCTTCAAAGAAAATTTTGTCTTGGCTTAGAATTGCATGAAGCAACATGTAGATCATGGTTGTTGTGAATGTGAATTCGCTTTAAGGGGACCAAGTGTTTGTTTGTCTACAAGATTATAAGAAGGCTTCACTCAAATATGAAAACTATAAAAAAAAATTCCCCAAATTTTATTGTCCATATGAAATTCCCAAGAAAGTAGGTCTCATTTCCTACCAATTAGATTTCCCCATTCACTTTAAGCTCCACCCTATTTTTCATATTTCATGCTTAAAGAAAGTTATTGAAACTAAGTCCCATACTCAAATTAGTCTCCCTGAGTTGGATTAAGAAGGTTCCATTTTGTTCCATCCAAAATTGTCTTGAACTAGCGCGTGTGTTTTCTTTGTCAGTGCACCATCAAGGAAGTGTTAGTTCAATGGAAGAATGTCCAGAAGATGCCATCTAGGAGCCGACTACCATTCTGCAACAATTTCCTCATCTCAATCCTTGAGGACAAGACTTCTTTTCAAGGGTGGGGGGGCATGCTAGGAACCTAACCTCCCTAACCCCTCACCTAGGTAGAATAATATGTTGTCCATGTAATAAAGTCCAACATTAGTTAATAAGTCCTATTTATTAATCTGAACAAGTCTAATGTAACAATACTTAATAGAAGCTTTCACTTATAGAAATGTATTCCTCTAGAGTGTTATTTAGAATATATAATTAGTATATATAAGAGTAGAATGCATGAGAAAGTCTTGTCTTGAGAATTATTGTAATAGATATCTTCTCTAATAGATATTTCCCCCTCTAACAGGAATGTGAACTTGGATTTCTATTAATAAAGGTATAATTTTTGGTTTTTTGATTCTCTATATTTAGTTTTTTTGTAAGTGTTTGTTGCAATATTTATGTTTCTTCTTATTATAATACATCTAGTATCTTACAAATACATGGGATGCCCCTGATGCAGAAAAGTGACCCGAGTGAGCGTGAGGAGCATCAGGGAGAATGGTATAAAGGTACCATGATTTGGCATATATTAGATCATACTATAAGGATTTTTGAATGGTTTCTTCCTTGTTCCCAGGTAAGGTCATGGACACATATTTCATAATT
>SNQJ01S0258176.1:0-12405 GCA_010110895.2 Picea sitchensis | reverse complement strand
CAAGCACTTAACAACAGTAAAATAGATCAAATCCTAGTAGATCAACACTAAGCATCCTCATACATATCAGATCTAACATTCATACACATCTAAGAGCACAAAGCATAAGTAGATCTACCTAAATATATCAAAGCACTTAGCCGAAGAAGGAATAAACACATTGAACCAAAGCACAAAGCATCACACAGATTTAAGTGGTTCACCCCCACCCCGAGGCTACGCCCACCAACTCTTCTTCTTTATTATCTGGGTCAAGCAGTTACAACACAGAGCCTCAACAATCCTTACTCCGCACAGGACAGAAGATCTGCGCAGCTCGCTAGATCCTTCTTCCTTGCGCTTCAACACAAAGTCTTTCACAACCTCCTACAATCACTTGCACTTAACTCTACAAGCCTCTTACAATCACGCACAGAGCATTTACAATCCACATACAATCACACAAATCTAATTACTATCAATAAGCCATCGTGCATCCTTACATTTCCTAAGTATCTATTTATATATTACAAAAGTGGGCCTAAGCGTGGGTAAACCCACGGGCCAACATCCCTTTCCCATTACATTAACTCAAAACCCTAAAAGATGCCCAAAGTGAACCGAGATCCCACGATCTCTTCTTCGCCTGGTGCTCCATCTTTGACAGGGTGTCGAAGTCCAAAATGGTCAATTATGACCAAGTGTTCCTCAAAACTTGGTCAAGGGCCAACAGTGACCCCAAAATTGTTTTATCAGTGATATGAAAAAAGGTTCATTGGTGATTGCAGAAAAAATCCTTTGGCAGTTAACAAAAAGGTTCACCGACCATCGTGAAAAAATTCTATTGGGGATCAATAAAAAGGTTCATCGGCTAACGCAAAAAAATTCCATAAGCGATTGAAAAAAAGATTCATCAATGATCATGGAAAAATTCCATCGATGATCAGGAAAAAGGTTCATCGACGATCACAGGGAAACTCCATCGACAATCAACAAAAAGGTTTATCAGTGATTGAAAAAAAGAATTAGAAGTATACTTTTCTTCACATCGCCAAATTGTTTTGACTTAGAAAATTTTCTAACCAAGCCCGCAATGGATTTGGACCATTGATATCAAGATCAAAATAGATCTCAGTCATCAATTCTTCAAACCTCCAAATAAATATTGGTCGTTGATTTCCAAATCGAATGCAATTTTCCAACTTGATTCCTCAAACTTGCCAAACTTCAACAAACTATGAACTCCATCAGTGATTAACGATTTTCTTTCAATTTTGTTTCAACTTCGCCGAACTTCAAAAAATCCATCAGCAATCAGAGATATTCTTCTAAGTTCTTGTTCAAACTTCACTGAAATTTGCCAAACTCTGAAAATATTAGAAATGTTTCACCACATCTAGCATGAATCTGGGTTGTCAATCTCAAAATCAAGCGTGGTCTCGGTCTTTAATCCATCAAAATCTATGCCATGACCCCTTCCTTCTGTCACCATGGAAATATCACCAAGAACCTTGTCAGTCCGTGTCATGGGTTATGGTAAATGTCATCATTTTTACACAATTTTCAAAATTCCCCAAAAGTTATAATTTTCAAAACTTTCATAATTTTTCCAAAATTTTCTTTGGTGAACTTAAAATTTGTAATCGCTCAAGAATGAATCTCATTTATTGATCACCATGTCAAATGAAATCTATGTCGTTGGTTTTTACTAACTCCTCAATTGCCATTAAAACAAAAAATTCGACCTTGCGGGCCAAATTTAACTCTGTAACTTGCAGATTGTTTCCATTGATCATCTCCTTAATTGTTCTAAGTGCAAATTCAACCTAAATTTACTTATAAATTTGGGGATTTCACTATGGTTTCACAGATTTTCCCACTTGTAAAATACCATTCCTGCTAAATATGAAATTAAAATTCCTCAATGCAAATAAAGTTAACATTGAGCACTAGGCCCATAAAGTTACAATAAAAAGCATGCTGAAATACTCATGTAAATAACACCATAATAAAAAAATATGAATGCATGCATGTTGAGAAAACATAACATCATTTGAATTTTCTCTCAATAGCAAGCCACCCTTGAGATAATTCTATGAGTCCACAAGGAGTTATATCCCTCTTAGTTGTCCACTCTCCACATTCAACATCCCAAAACCTAGGTTTTATTCCAACAACAAATACAATCCACTAGCTCTCTTCCCATCAACTTGCACAACCCAAGGAATGGGATCCCCCTTCTCTGTCACACATTCCCTCGATATTTACCACTTCCCCCGAAGGCTCTAGTGCACTTGATTGGCTAGGAATCTCACAACAGGGGACTCCAATAACTATAAACTACTCTAGGAGTGCTCATAACAACCCTCTCAAGGCTCTTGATCCATTTCCTCAATAGGAAATGTCACTACAGGCATACATCCTTCATTATAGGCATACATCCACACTCTTGGCATAAACATCATCCCTCTCATGGTTGTTCTCAACCATACCATGGCCAATACTCTTTCTCATCACCCACTCCTCTCTTTCTCTCGAATATCAACAAGTAAAAAATTCTCTCCTTTCCCCATTTGAAATTCCTTTTCTCCCATGCATGTTGATTCTCACATTTCCCAAGGTTGATTATACTAAGGCCCATGTTGTTAATAACTAGGTGAGGTTACTTCCTTACCCAACCTATTACATGCATTCAATGCTTGAGTGTCTAATAATTCAAAGGAGGATTAGATGCTAAAGATGCATTAACTTAGACAAATGACATGGGTTTACCCTTGGACTCCCCTTTAGTCCCCTCTCTTGTGGAATCATATCCCCCATCATTTTCGTTCCCCTGGTATCACAACCAATGATTATTATTTTTATTAACCATTTCATACATAATACATAGTTGATTCCTTGACCATATTAATCACTACATGTTCCTCAACCCAATTATATCAACTCACCAACATAATTCACTTTTACACAATTACATTGTAATTCGTGGGGATTACAATTGGGGGATAGTACAAAATATGTGTACTACCTCAAGAAATGCGGCACTACCTTTGGATATGTGAAACTAGGTGAACATATGTAGAATTATCTCTGATAATTGAAGGCCAAAGTTTGATGAATACATAAGAGAGGGATTCATTCTTAGAGGATCATGATTGTGTGAGAGAAGAATGAAGGCATGTCAAGGTTTGCTCGTACTGTTATAAGATTATTTGATCCATAGGTGGATGGGGATGATGTAGTCATATATCTTGACATAAGCATAGGATAAATGATCATTGTTTCTCATCAAACCATCAAGCAAGAGGGGCTCTGAGGGTGGCTCCAATAAAAACCTACAAGAAGATTTCTACTCCTCCTTGCTTCTTGCAATCATATATATGGATGAAACCTGAGAAAACCCATCAGATATGAAAAAATAGGTAAGTCCATGGATCATGGTTGACTTCCTCTGTATTTGAGGATAAAAATTCTTGTAATAATCCCAAG
Organism: Picea sitchensis; assembly: GCA_010110895.2. NCBI lineage: Eukaryota > Viridiplantae > Streptophyta > Pinopsida > Pinales > Pinaceae > Picea > Picea sitchensis. Next base: position 8,937 of record SNQJ01S0258176.1, on the reverse strand, counting down.
ATTGAGCACGTTGATGTCTACCAAAAATTTCATCTTCATCACTGGATGGATTTTCCTGCATGCAAAAGTCATGAATTGGGGATCTCCATGGGTGAAAATGTGTTGTTGTCATTTGTCCATGAAAACCCTCTTTGTGTATGTGTAAATCAAACTTCATTCGTGGGATGACAATGATGTTCTTACATCGGGAAGTTAGATTTGCATCCACTAAGTGAGATTGGTTGTTCACAAGAACATAAATCCATAATTTAGTATTTAGAACCATCATCATCTATGTCGTAAATGGGATCCCCATCAAAATAAAAAATATATTATATCCCATTTATGCCTTCAATATGGAGAAGAGAATCAATTTTATCAATAACTTTGTTGTCATTCTCTTCATCAAATAAAGGTTTCTTCATTTGATTTTCCTCTTCCAAGTTGTTAAAATATGTATCATAAAAATCAAAAGCTTGGAAAGGAGTGTAACATATCAAACCCTTGATTTCACGTGGAGGAAAAGCAATGTATGCTCGAATGTTTTTTTCACAAAGGTTCTCTTCATATACCTAGCCTTCAACTATCTCTTGATTTTCAATGGAAGTTTGAGAAGACTCTTCATCATAATTTTTGGAGTTGCAAATAAATATCCGATGGACTCATAATATTCAAGTGAGTAATAGGGTACGCTTCTTGAGGATTTTCTTCAAAAAGATCTTATATGTTAATCACATCATAAATTTCCTTGACATTTTCAACATGGCATACATGTTCATCATCCTTTTACAATTATGAAATGTTGTGCAAAAATGGCTTATGGGAGGGAAGAGGGATGAGCCTCATCAAGTAGATTATCATCATGCTTCAACAGAGAAGGCTTTCCATATTTTTCTTCAACATAATCACCCAAGAAAAAATATGCATTGTTTCTTTCCTCTATTTGCACAAGATCACTTGAGGAGTTAACATCATATTCCATCATTAGGTCATTGATCTTTTCCCCTATTTTATCTTTTATATCAAGAAAGATAGAAGCATTTTCAACTTATTCATAACCATATATCTAATGCTTTTTAAACCTTTTTCATTAAATGTGGAAATGATTTTATCTCTTTAGGATTCACAATGATTTTATATCTAATGCTTTTGAAACCTTTTCGTTAAATGTGAAAATGATTTTATCTCTATGGATTCACATCACAATACCAATCCCATGCATCTTCCCCTTACATCGGAAAAGAAAATAATTTCATTCAGACATGTTCATAAACAATGTTATTCTCTACCACATAACCCATGAAATATGCAAGGTATCTTGGTGCCAACTAATTATTTCCATTAAACTTTGGGACATGAGTAGTCCATGTATCGATGTGAAACTTACATGGATAAAATGGAACACTTGAAAAATCCAAAGTAGCAAAAAAAACTTCCAAAAAACTTCCTTTGTTAGAAGCCATTCTTGAAACATACAAGGAAATGATTTATTAATATCAGATAATTGCATACCAATCATACAAATATCAAAGTGGTGGAGTTGCCAATATACCTTGATAATTATGAGACTTTGGGTTCATAGATAGCTTACCTATGCTTTGAATCAATCCCAAGTTACTTTTATCTTTCTTCATGGGAATTACCTCTTGTAGTGTACCTATTTGTTATATTTTCTTTGAGTGGAGTCATTAGATGAGACAATCAAGGCTAGCATTCAAAATAATCCCATCAATATACAAATACAAGAAAACATACCCACAACCTTGTCAATGGTCCCAGAAAATGTTGCGCTTATCATGGATAAAGTGTCTCTTGAAACACACCCATAAGGTCATCCTCAACAATGACGCTAGAAAATTCTACTAAAGCTTGCCATGGGCCTCAAATCCATGACCACAAAGTGTTCCCTGGCAACAATGCTAGAAAATGTTTCTAAGCATGTTGATGATAATGTCATCTCTGGAAACACATTCACAAATTTGTCCCTATCAATAGTATCGGAAAATGTTACTAAAGCATGCCATGGGGCTCAAATCCATAACCACAAAATGTTCTCTGACAGTGATACCAAAAAATCTTACTATCCAAATTAGCAACCTTATGAAAGTCTCAATTACAGTGCTAAGGAGGTAAGAACACTTTATATTTTTCCCCTCACTTTAGACCAACTCCTAGAAACCACTAGGTGTATCTCAACTTATATGAAATAAATCTATCAACTTATATGGAATAAATCTATCAAGTAAGTTGTTATCCCATGAAAGATTCAAATCAACAAACAACACCTCAATATACAATTAAATACAATTAAATGAAATAATGTCCAGTAAATAATAAGACACTTTAAAGGATATGCAATAGAAAACAAAAAAATAAACCACCCCAAATATAAAGAGGATTAGGAGATAATTATTACGTGCTAAGTCTCAAATAAGAGATAGCTACAACATGTTTATGGATAACATAGCTATGGAGTCCAACGATATTTTCCTATGTTATTGAGATCATATGAGATAGCTACAACATGTTTATGGATAACATAGCTATGGAGTCCAACGATATTTTCCTATGTTATTGAGATCATATATTTCAAGATAGCCGAATCCTTGACAACTCAAGCCATCTATACCTTCACTGTTCAGTTATTTTGCACATGGAACATAACAATAACATAAATATTTTGCAGAGTTTGGGATAGAATCTATATCCAATGTCAATTAAGCGGTGTAAGAAATCCTATGATAGCAGAGATATATAAAGATTAGCTCTATGAAGATAGAGCTTTATTTCCTTCTCCGCGTTATCTTCTTACATCGAGAGTTTGAAAGGCGACTCTCTCTAATTCTATGCTTCTGATTCGGATTATGCTTTGAAACTTCTGATTCACGACGACCCAAGTTATCGTTACGGTCACGAGGGCCATTATGTAACCATTGTCGCTCATCTGCTTTATCAGGAATGGGAGCATTTATTCCCGGAAATCTCACACTCATCTTCATCTTCTTCTTTTCAGGCATCTCCGGCAGCTCATGGCTCTTAGTCTCCACTATCTCCTCTTCATTATCACAAGAATACATTTTTATTCCTGAACTCTGATCACGACTATCATTTCTAATCAGATAAGCAGGAGGGTAACCGATATTATGCATCCTATGGAGCCACGGAGGCGGATCCGATTCCCCAATTCCCAGGGCCTCTCTTGTCTCCCTTCCAAGAATGCCAGCCTTTATCCCCTCAAACTTCAAGTTTTGATCATCAAAATATCTTCGATGTGGAGTCGGAGCAGCTCCTCGCTTTCGCTTCGATTTATTATACGCATTGCGAGCAGTGGCTACTGTTTTGTTATCCACGGGTTTCGGGCATTCCTTCAGAGAATGAGCGTATGAATCGCAATTAAAGCATCTGGAGGATTCCACTGGCTGTTGCTTCCCGCTGATCCATTCATCTTCTGAGTAATGTGACGAACCCAAAGCCAATGCATATGCACGATCATAGCGCGGAATGTTAATGTGTTCATCGCCGTCCTCCTCCTTCTTCTTTTTCTGTTGAATAGGATCTGAAGCGCGATAATATTCTGATTTTTCCGTTGGCTTCCCGTCCATCAAGAAATGAGAATATGTATACTTCTGATCATTCCGACCTACATTTATAACCCGCAATGCCGGGAAATGAATTTCATGGCCGCACTCAACCAGGGATTGTTCTTCACCATTGGATTCATCAACATGCTGGGCGTGCCAGTGAGACCAATTCTGGAGAAGCTCAAACAGCTTATTCTTGCTTTGTCTTGGCAGATTATTGTAAATCACGCGAACATGAGGGTGGCCATCGATATGATCCTTCTTAACTGCATGCATGCAGTCAGCCTTTTCATTATTAATGCCTCCCATGTCCGCTTTCATGTCTTCCTCCGGCTTCCCAGAGTATCGCGGCCGAAGCGGAATCAGAAATGTCCAATTATAACTCCGAACTGCGCGATTTAGATCACAGTGACAACAACGTGAATCAATTTTAAACTAAAACGGGACAGCCCGTAACCCTAATTCCAAGCGTCCATGGCGTTACGACGAAAAAAAGTACATTCTATGGCGGTATTTATAGGAGTCCCATATCACATTACAAGATTAGACTTAAAGCGACCGACACGAATACTCACCCAATCGATCATCATTATTGACCCCAATCCATCGAGGGTGGAAGTGCAAACCGTTTTCATGGCGTAAAGCTAATCTACGTGGAAATGCATTTCGAGGGATTTAATCTAAAACTTGATCTTTAGAAGTTATATAGATGTATAGTTAAAATGTATCTAAATTAAAATTTTATAAATAAATAGTGGGATGGTATTTGGTAGAGACAATGAGTAGTAATTCATCTTTTTCATTGAACCATCATTTTGAGCTCGTGGTTTTGATAAACCATGATGTTCATCTTTTTGATGGGGAATGGAATGTAATGTCATCTTCATTTGTTGATTACAGACATCATTTAATGATTTCCTAGTGGTCTTATGTACATGCCTACATCATAGCGTTAATGCACTGGATCCCATTAGAACTTCGTAGTTAAGCACGCTTAAGCTAAAGTAATATTGGGATGGGTGATCGCCCGAGAAGTCCTAGTATTTTACATGCCTATGGCATTTTATAAGCATAGTCCAATTTATCCCACATGCAATTGAGTGTGATGTAAAGCTTGTTGCGAATGAAGTGTAGCCGACATCTCTTTCTTTTGAGAGATAAGCTACCCCATTCTGTCAGTTTGTGTTCTACAGTGTTTTTCTCTCTTATTCATTAATAGAAGTTGGGTTTCACTATATTTATGTGTTTCTTGCAATATCTTTGTGTATTTCCTTTTTGTATCTTTGTTATATTCCTTTCTTCATGTTGTTCTCAAAATACTCTAGATCAGTGGTATCAGAGTAGTCTGTTCCTTGTCATTTCTTAGAGCAGGTCCCCGACGAGGCAAGGTACAGAGATTTGGGTCTCAAGCTAGCTTCACTTGATGACAACCACTCTCACTAGCCCAAGCGACCTCCCATGGAGGAAGAAAAGGGAGACGACAGAGCAGGATATCCTTTCAAGATGTTGCTCGAGGAAGCCCTCATGCGACAAATGAACGAGATAATGGACAACTTTGCTCAAATCCTTCGAGGACTACCCTTCAAGCTACAAGTCAATTTTGATATCCCCTTATTTGAAGGCTAGATAGATGTAGATGCTCTAGAAAAATGGTTGATTCTGCTAGAAGGTTATTACTCTGTCAAAAAAAAATTCAACAGTGAAAAGATCACCTTCGTGCTCTTTAAATCCCTTCCCCATGTCAGAGCTTGGTGGGAAGGTTATTGGGAGAGGTACACTATTTGGGAGATAACTCACTTGGGCGACCTTTGTAGATGCCCTAAAGGAGGATTTCTACCCTGTCGGAAACTATGATATCGAAGACTACCCTTCAAGCTACAAGTCAATTTTGATATCCCCTTATTTGAAGGCCAGATAGATGTAGATGCTCTAGAAAAATGGTTGAATCTGCTAGAAGGTTATTACTCTGTCAAAAAAAAAATCAACAGTGAAAAGATCACCTTCACGCTTTTTAAATCCCTTCCCCATGTCGAAGCTTGGTGGGAAGGTTACTGGGAGAGGTACACTGCGAATGAATCTACACTGTTTGGGAGAGAACCCACTTGGGCGGCCTTTGTAGATGCCCTAAAGGAGGATTTCTACCCTGTCGGAAACTATGATGACCAGTACATGAGATGGACAATTCCACATTAGAAAAGAGACCAGACGGTGTTGGACTACACCAACATCTTTCATACCTTACGCTCAAAGTTGGGTATTAAAGAATCCGACCGACACCTCGTTTTGAAGTACCACAGTGGTCTACACAGGTACATCCAAACATAGATGGATTTCTTGGACATCTCCTCACTAGGAGTTTCTTATCAATATGCAATCAAAATTGAGCAGAAATTCAAGCAACAGAGTAAGTGGGAGAAGCATGTATAGAGCAAGGAAGGTCAACCTCAAGAGAGTCAGTCCTAGATGCAGGCAAAGAAGGGTAAAAAGAATTCTAAGAAAGACACTGGAAAGTAGTTTCAGTTCCACAACAACCCTTGGAACAACACTGATGAATGTCGCTCAATACAGTTATTGGTGGTCGAGCTCAAAGACAAAGAGTTGAACCCCGACTTGGACCTTGATTCAGAAAATAATAAAAGGAGACAAATCATTGATGCAGAACCCACAACTATTGTCGCAACTGCAACAATCCAACGAGAAGAGGATCCTGAGGAGGGGGAGCGACTCTTCCATTCACAGACGTGGGTGAAGGGGACCCCACTACATTTTATTGTTGATAGCAGAAGCCAAAAGAACATCATCTCAGGAGAGGTTGTCAAGCAGTTGGATTTTCCAACAACACCACACCCACAACCATACAACATCGGGTGGCTTTTCCAAGGTCAAGATCTTCGTGTCAACCAACAGTGTCGCTTGTCCTACGACATCAAGCCCTTTAAGGATGAGGTATTGTGTGATGTTTCTCCACTGGAAGTCTATGATGTTCTATTAGGCCAACCATATATGTGGAGGCGTCATGTTGTTTATGAGTCTCGACCCCGCAACATCATTGTTACTCGGGTGGGTCAACTATATAGGATACTAGAGGTAGTTTCAACTATTATCCCACCAAAACAATGCCACAAAGTAATCTCTCATACTGCAAAGTTTATTCTCTTCACAATCTGATCAAAAGCTGAACAAAAGGACACTACAACCACTGTAGCCTCATCCCAAGACCTTTCTATCCAGCAGAAGTAGATCGAAAATATTGTAGAAGAGTACCAAGATGTTCTTGTTACACCTACGGGGGTGCCTCCACACTGCCTAGTTAATCAAGGTTATAATAGAACCTTTCATACTCTTCATGTTGCATCTTCACCGACATAGTCCCCCCACACTTAGGTATATCATGCAGCTAGATTGGTTGAATAGATCCAACCCCTCCAGCAACAGGTTCATGACATCCTTTAACAAGCTAAGCAGGAAAGCTTCTTCAACAAGGAAAGCAATGCACCAAGCTTCAGATTTAGTAGAAGTATCCCCATCTCCCATGGGAACTTCATGCAATGGGGACCATTGCTTCCTGAGGGGGGATGAATGATCCAGATGGATCTCAGTGGCCATCCACCTTTTCCACTGAATCACCATTTTGAGCTCGTGGTTTTGATAAACCATGATATTCACCATTTTGACGGGGAATGGAATGTAATGTCATCTTAATTTGTTAATTACAGACGTCATTTAATGATTTTCTAGTGGTCTTATGTACATGCCTACATCATATTATTAATGCACTGGATCCCATTAGAACTCCGCAGTTAAGCACGCTCAAGCTAGAGTAGTACTGGGATGGGTGACCACCCGGGAAGTCCTAGTGTTTTACATGCCTATGACATTTTATAAACTTAGTCAAATTTATCCCACATGCGTCATGGAAATTGTTCTCCTCTCACTCTCTCATATATAATTGAGGTGAAGTAGTCCCTTTAAGCATGCAATGGAGTTTGATGTAAAACTTCGTGTGAATGAAGTGTGGCCAACATCTCTTTATTTTCAGAGATAAGCTACCCCATTCTGCCAGTTTGTGTTCTACAGTGTTTTTCTCTCTTATTCATTAATATAATTTGGGTTTCACTATATTTATGTGTTTCTTGTAATATCTCTATGCATTTCCTTTTTGTATCTATGTTATATTCATGTCTTCATGTCGTTCTCAAAATAATCTGGATCAATTGCTATGGAGCTTGAGCAGGTGAATTATTCTCCTAATCCACCTAAGGGAATTTAGATTTGGACATCGCCAATATCATGGGGGAGATAGGTAAATGGTTCACTAGGATAAGTAGGTAATGGATTCATTTATTACCTTGCAAAGCCCAAAAAAATTTCATGGAAAATTAAATTCAAAATCAAGCCTTGTCTTCATCGATTTTTAAATAATTGACAATTTTCACACTTATCCAAAATAACTTATCCTTTTTTAGCCCTTTGAATGTTTGAAATATTTTCCTTCTTTCCCTTGTTCAAACCTTGATTCGTCCCCAATTCCTAAATCAAGCCCGGTTTCCAAACTAGGCCTTCTTTTAACTTGGTCAAACTTTGCATTTTGGTCGATTTCCAAATCAAGACCTCGATTCACTTGTTTGAACTTTATTCTTTTCCCAATCCATAGATCATGCCTAATTTCTGAATCAAGCACTCCTTTTACTTGTTCAAACTTTTCCTTCAGTGTGATTAGGCTCGATTTCCAAATCGATCCCTCTTTCACCTGTTCAAATCGTTCCTTCATATTGACTCTGTGATCAAGCTTTATTTCCAAATTGGGCCCTCATTTACCGTCCTCCCTTCATGACTTCTAAGTTAGGGTCGATTTTCAAATCAGGACCCTTCTTGCCCAAATTCGAATGTTTTCTTATGTTTTTCTTTCCAAATATTTTTTACCTTTTCATCATAGTTTCACCTTTTCCTTCAAAAAAAATCCTTTGGAACATATTTTATCGAGGCATGATTTTTATATTGGACCAGATCCCTTGGTCAGGCCCTCATTCACTTTTCCCATATCTGAATTTTCAAATTACGCCCTCACTAACCTATTCAAACTGTTGGATTACTGAGAGGGGGGGTGAAACAGTAATAGAGAAATTTAATCTTTTTTAACCATATAATCCAAGTGTTATATCAATGTAGCATTATCATCCAATAACTACAGACTAAATAAGCAATGAACAAATGAACAATCATACACATACACAGTACAACAATTTTTTACATGGAAACCCAAAGCGGGAGAAAACCACATAATGATTTTTCTTATATGTCTTGAAGAATTACATTCATTGGAAGCACCAACTTCCTTTGTTTTCCAGCTACAACTGGAAGGAGGCTCCAACCCCCT
>SNQJ01S0258175.1:0-10304 GCA_010110895.2 Picea sitchensis | reverse complement strand
CCACCCTCTTATCAAGATCCCAATGCATGGTTACCTATGCCCCAACAATAGAATCACTATGGGAAATGGAACCCATATGGGAGAGGCCCTCAACAACAACTCAGTTATCAAAGCCATCACCAACCGAACCCCTATCAACAATAGTTCCAACCCCCGTACCAGCAACAACAGATGCAATTGCCTCCCAATGCCTCACCAAACAATCCTCCCTTATGACCTCAGATGCCTATGCAACCTAACCCAAACCCAAATAATAAGGTTGTTCAGAACATAGACATACGTAATGTGCCAGCCTTATCTATTAATCCTATGCCTTGTGATGAAATAAAATTATGATCAGGGAGAATAGTTGAGCCAATAATTGAAGATGCTCCATCTTCAGAATCAGATAAGGAATCATGGGAGAGATCATCTGCTAATACAGAAGAAATTAACCAACCCATTATAGAATCAGCAGACCCACCATTCCCTGAAAGACTGAAAATTACCAAGCCTGTGGAATTACCATCTTTCAATCTCCTAGGAGAATTGCAAAATATGCACATTAATATTCCACTACTGCAAGCAATAAGGGATGTCCCTATTTATGCCAATACTGTGAGGGACCTCTGTATCAGAAAACCTGGATGAAAACCTAAAGATCCCCTCACAGTGCATGTAGTGGGGGATTTGTCTGAGCAGATGTTAGGAAAAACTCCACCTATTAAATATGGCAAGCTAGGAAACCCTACAGTCACTGTTAAAATTGGACACACATATATTCCACATGTACTAGTTGACTTAGGGACAACAATTAACATCATGCCAATAGAAACTACGCAATTGATGCAACTCGGAACACAAATCCAACCTACTCCTACTGTTCTAGAATTAGTTGATCACTCTACCATCAGACCAGAAGGAGTAATCGATGATTTAGTCATTTCAGTGGACTCATGGGAGTATCCTACTAATTTTGTCGTTTTGCAACCCAAATCCCATCTGGGAGGCCATCCTCTAATTCTGGGACGACCATGGTTAGCTATAGCTGATGCTTTCATTGGTTGCAGATCTGGTTCCATGACCATCTCTGATGGTTATGACACAAAAAAACTTACCTTGTATCCTCATGCTACACCCAGTGCAGAACCTAACAATTCTCTATGGATGGACACTGAGGATGGAAGTGCTTTGCCTATGCTAACTATAGGAAAGGCCCTGAGTTTCAAAGATGAGACGAAGGATGAGTTAATCAACTTCTTTATTTGTGACCCATCTGTTGTTACACAGAACATGCACCACCAGTTGATTAGATTCTTTGACCCTATGGCCCAGGAAGAAATGAACTCAGAAATGTTCTCAGAAACAACTGACAATCAAATTGATTTAGTTGTAACTACAACCGCTCTAACAGCAAACATTGTAACAGTAGATGATAAAGCAGCAACAGCTAAATTATTTCCTAGAGTCAGTTCTAAGAGCGTCGTTGTGGAAGTCGAACCTGGAAAAACCTTGAACATCAATCTAGATCTCTCCACTACTGAAACTCGTCGATTGATGAAATTATTGACTGAACATAAAGAAGCATTTGCCTGCGATTACATGGATATGAAAGGCATTCCCTCTGAACTATGCACCCACCATATATACATCAAAGAAGAATGCCGACCCATTTTCCAACCGCAAAGGAGGATGAATGCAAGCCTTAAATAAATTATTAAGGAAGAACTTCAGAAACTTCTCAACACTGGAATCATATGTCCTATATCAGACAGCGAGTGGGTATCACCGTTGGTTATTGTTCCTAAAAAGAATGGTAAGTGGAGAGTGTGTGTGGACTATAGAGCCCTGAATAAGGCCACGCAGAAGGATCATTTCCCTTTGCCATTTATTGATCAGGTTTTAGACAACCTAGCTGGAAAAAAAATATTTTCTTTCCTAGATGGATTCAGTGGCTATAACCAAATACAAATTGCCCCACAGGACCAATATAAGACCACGTTTACCAGCCCTTGGGGTACATTTTCCTACAAGGTTCTCACATTTGGCTTGTGTAATGCACCAGCCACTTTCCAGAGAGCTGTGATTGGTATTTTCTCTGATATGGTGAATGACTGGATGGAAATATTCATGGATGACTTTACCCCTTATGGTACTGATTTCGAAGAAGCTTTGTCTAATCTGGAAAAAGTTCTCAAAATATGTAGACAATATCATCTTTCTTTAAGTACAAAAAAGTGCCATATGATGATGCGCGAAGGGGTAGTGATGGGACACTTCATCTCTTATGCAGGGATTCAGGTAGATCCAGCCAAAATCCAGGTAATTTTGGACATTCCAACTCCATCAAATTAGAAAGAGGTAAGAATTTTTTTAGGGCACATCGGGTATTACAGGAGATTCATTAAAAATTTCTCTAAACTTGCCTCTCCATTGTTTTTTCTACTAACAAAAGATGTTGACTTTCGTTGGACTGACAACAGTGAATTGTCTTTTTCAGATCTTAAACAGAAATTGTCCACAGCTCCCATCTTGAGAGGGCCCAATTGAGCTCTGCCCTTTCACATTTCTTTAGATACCTCAGACACTACGATTGGTGCAATATTAGGGAAACAAGAGGACAAAGAACCCTACGTTATCTACTATATCAGCAAGAACATGGCTCCTGCTGAGTTAAATTACACAGTTACTGAAAGAGAATTCTTGGCAGTAGTTTATGAAATCAATAAATTTAGGCATTATGTAACTGGTTATCCCACATTTATTCATACTGATCATATAGCCATTAAATATCTAATTAATAAACCTATTACTAATGCCCGAGTGACAAGATGGTTGTTACTACTGCAAGAATTTGACATCACTATAGTGGATAGACCAGGAAAAGAAAATGTGGTTGCTGATTTTTTCTCAAGATTACATATAAATGATGTTAATTCACCTGTAGATGATTCCTTTCCCGATGAAAATTTGTTTGCAGTATCTGCTCACTCACCTTGGTATGCAGACATTGCTAATTATTTGGTTGTAGGTAAGGTACATCCACATCTATCTCCTCGAGAAAGAAGGAAGATTATTCAAAAGAGTGCTAGGTATAGTTGGATAGGAGGATACCTCTTCTACACATGTCTGGACCAAGAAATCAGGAGATGTATGAGGGATCATGAAGTTTATGATCTGCTGAAAGCTTGCCATGATGGCCCTTGTGGGGGTCATTTTGCTGATAAAAGGACTGGGCATAAAATTTTAAGGATGGGCTATTATTGGCCCAGCATATTTCAAGATGCCAAGAAGTATGTCCAAGCTTGTGACAGTTTCCAATGCATGGGTCAGCCAACTCATAGGGATGAGATGCCTCTCCAACATTAGGTAGTGTTAGAGCCTTTTGAGAGATGGGCCATGGATTTTGTAGGTCCCATTCACACACCTTCCAATCAAAAAGTCTATATATTGGTCTGTACAGATTGCATGACCAAGTGGGTGGAGGCAAAATCATTTATCAGAGCCTTAGAAGAAGTTGTCTTAGAATTATTGTTTGAAGATATATTTGTTAGGTTTGGCGTTCCCAGAGAATTGGTAACTGATGGAGGACCCCCTTTCACATCATATAAATTCTAAGATCTACTCATTAAATATCATGTTTTACATAGAATAGCTTCTCCATACCATCCACAAGGCAATGGCCACGTGGAAAGCACCAACAAATTTATTGAAGCCATTCTTACTAAAACAGTGAGAGAAAATCATAGGGATTGGTCTAACAGATTGCATGAAACTCTATGGGCTTACCGAACTACTTGAAGGATCACAACTGGTTTTTCTCCTTATGAGATGGTATATGGAAAAAGTCATGTTTTCCCCATTGAATTTGAAATCAAAACCTTAAGAATTGCATCAGCAGTCAACCTTGACTTGACTATGGCATAGAAAGCCAGACTACAGCAGCTCAACGAGCTTGATGAAAATCGTTTGGACGCCATCCATCAAACCACAGTGATTCAACAACAAAGAACAAAATGGCATGATCAAGTCATCAAGAAGAAATTATTCCAGAAAGGAGATTGGGCTATGTTGTATGATTCAAGCTTTAAGGAATTTCAAGGTAAGCTGCATACACGATGGCTAGGGCCTTACGAGGTAGACACCTTTTTTCCCAATGGGACGGTCCGGTTGATTACTTTTGATGGATCCAATACACAGTTACATGAAAATGGTCATCGCTTGCGTCTGTATCGGCGTCCACTATCCAACGCAGAATTCAAAACTAGATGTACCGTTGATACAGGTTATCAATTCTTAAACAAAAAGGATCTTGCTCCTTCCCCTTCTAAACTTTAGGACTTATTTTGCTCAGACCTTGTATATAAATAACCTCAGCAAAATTTGCATTTCTCTATTTTTAGTTGAAATTTCTCTACTATGCTAATAAAGCTTTGAAAGGTATTAGGTGGTTATGTGTGTGCATGTGGATTGATGAATAGCAAGGTTGAGTAGTGCAAAACGAGTCAAACGATTAGTTCATGGAAGTGGAAAAACTTCCTAGAAACTAAGTAGTGTAGCATTCGGCAGATTTCTATACTGTTACACCCCTTTTTTTTGCTAAATTGGCTGATTTCCATGCTATTACACCTTCTTCTGATAAATTGGCCAATTTCCATGATGTTACACCCCTTTTTCGCTAAATTGGTTGATTTCCATGATGTTAAACCTACCTCCACCATTTTTTCCGAAGAACCTGTTGATACACTAATTGTTGTTATTCTTTCTTGCCACCTCACTCTTTCTTTTTCGCATTTTTGTCGACGCTACTGCTCCAAGCCCTCCAATCTTTCCATGCCATAGCACCACTGATTAGACAATATTGATGCTCTCTATTCAAAAATGTTGCTTCATAATGACTTGACTTCACATCCAGTGATTTCTAGTTGGCTAACTACAGTAAGGACTTCGTCTCTGCTCCAATTGTCATTTCTCTCATGATCCTTCATCATGTCAGCTATTCCGTGCCACTCAGATGGCGGTTGGATTGTGCGGTTACTCCAACAGGTCATTATGTGCAGTAAGATATGAGGTACGTGATTAATCCTACGTGTTAAAGTAATGAAGATATAAAAGCACGATTTCCTATTTACTAACCGGTTGTCATAAATCAATGCACCTGGAGCCAATCCACTTAGTTGGGGGGGGGAACATAAATCTAGCCGTCCATACCGAATTTTATGCACACCTCCACCACCTTTCCGCCCACACTTCTTTTTACTGAGACACTGTATTCTTTATGAAAACCATGTTTGATCTTGTTGTGTCTGTGATTTAGGTGATAGTTTATCCTCCTACGTGCCTGTTAGACTCTCAAGAAACATCATGGGAGGATCAGTTGTGAGATATGAACCCACAACTCTGGACAGTTTGCTGCTACACCCAGAGGCCTACCAAATATTTCTCCAGGCCGGCTGGATATCGTATTTTAAAAAGTTGAATGGGTTTAATGAGGATGAGGTATTGGAGTTTAGTCAAAATCTTACCGAACGGTATTCAATGGTGAATGGGGTAAGGATTCCAGTGTTAGAAGAAAGCATTGTTGATGTAACAGGGTTTCCAAGAACAAGAGACCGATGGTTTCACAGAAAAACGCATCTTTTGGATGCACAGAAGAGTTTCCTCATCAACACTGAGCAAGTTCAGACCAAAGGCAAAGGTGTAGATGTCAATTCCTTACCAGACCCATGGGGGAAATTCACAGAATTTCTTAAAAGGTACATTACCTACTGCATTTCTAATCACAAACTCATCGGCCTATTAATTCGTAGAGGTTTGGGCATTTCCAATAACCCATTACCTATTGTAGCAGACCAACCACATTTTGTACATACAGATATGATTGCACCAGTCCTTGAAAACACAACCCATGGACCTCTTCCTGAGCTTCTGCCCTCAGCTGCAACAGCAGTCCAAACCCCTATTGTCGATGTGTGTAAGATGACTTAGAAAAGCAACCACATACCCGAATCCATCCTGGCACCAACCAGACAAGCCTCAACAAAATTACATTGCAACAGCCTGCATCTATGGTCGAACAAACAGATGAATAGCCAACCACTCTATCAAGACATGCATCACAGCACTTGGCTGCAACACCTATCATTGAAAACCTACCCCCTGCCTCTGAAAAGAAAACCCCTGCTCCTATCTCTGGATCATCGAGAAAGATAACAAGGTTAGCATGGTCCATTGTGATGCCTATCATTAACAAACTACCCCCTGTCTCTGAAAAGAACACCCATGTTCCTATCTCTGCATTACCTAAAAAGCGAGCAAGGTTAGCACGGTCCACTGTAACATCAAGTCCGCTTACCTCCTCTGTTGTTGCACTGACATTCACATAGAACCCTCCTATTGTTTCAACAGCCGATCAAGTGCCTACTAACATAACCAGTGTGCTTTCTCAGAAAAGAAAACGTCAATTCAAGGGAAAACCTCAGAGATCCCTTGACAAAATTGGATCAACAGCAAAACAGAGCCCTCTGGTTGCTGTGACAGAGAATTCTATAGAGGTACAAATACCAGGTTTTACTTTATGCACAAAACTTCAAGAAATTATTCTCTCCTTTCAAAATGAATGTACTCAAATCGCGGTAGAATCATCGGCTCCGCCTGATGATTCTGCACATCAAACGTCCATTGACGATGTCCAGATCATTGCAGACCCTAGTATACCAGAATATCCTCCTTGTGTGGTTGAGGAAGAATGCCTCGTTCCTCCTCTAGCAACGAAGAAGAAAACCCCTACTTTTGTTTCTATTTTACCCAGGAGAAGAACTAGGTCCACCAGGTCTGCCGAAACTGCAATTGGATGGAAATATGTGGAATAGGTTATTCCTATTCTTCGTCCACTATCCTCTATGGTTGATGCAGGGACAGTTCCGCATGAACCAACTGTCCAAGTGGCGACTGTTCCATAGGACCAAGTCATGACATATACCGTTGTTACACAAGAACCAGCTATCCAGTTCGATACTGTTACACCAGAACCAGCTGCTCCACAGAGGATTGTCCCACCAGAGCTAGTAATACCAGAACCAATTGTCCATGTTGAGACTATTCCACAAGAACCAGTCCTAACAAACACAGTTGTTACACAAGAACCAACTGTCCATGTCGAGACTGTTCCACAAGAACTAGTCCTGACAGACACAGTTGTTACACAAGAACTAGCTACACAGCATGTTGAGGATGTGTTACTTGCCCAATTGTTTGCCCAAATAGAGAGAAAGATCAAGAATGCAGAAAATTCCAGAATCACTGCACTAATAACAGAGAATGATAACCTCAAAGCAGAGTTAAATACCCTAAAAAAGAGGCATATGTTGCTCGACAGAAGAATCCAGAAGGGATAACCTTGGACATCTTAGCATTGAAAAAAGTTGTTATGGACACAAACAAAGAACTCATGTGCTTTGAGTGTGAAAAAATTTACTTTGAGGCAGGATATGAGGTAGTCAAAGTTCCATTCGCTAAAGGACCAGCAACTTTCTCAGTCAAGACTGAACATGAACTTACTGCTACACAAAAATCAGTCAAACAGAGGAGATCTCAACATCATAAAACAGTTGTTGGTATACCAGAATCTTGCAAACAAGAACCTCTGTTTCCTTCACGAGTTGTTACTCGAGCAACTCAAATTGATTTTTTTCTCAAAGATAAAGAAACTCAGACAAATCATTGACACATCATATTTTCTTTTGGACACAGCATTTTTCAATACTGGCACTTAGCAATTTCTCTTAACATTTTTTCACTAGAGGAGACAGTTATCTACTTCAGCTACAAAGTAAGGTTTGAATGTGTTTTGCATGAGGACATGCAATGTCTTCAGTTGGGGGGCATGTTAGGACCCAGAAATGTCCCTTTTTCACTACATCTTTTGCCCATTCAACCTTCTCATTCCTAAGATAAATGACTATTATAATGAGTACTAAGACCCTTTTCCCAAGGTATGAACTATTCATCTTGCTTTTATATTTTCATTTACTTAGCATGTTTGATTGGTAACGTTCACATATTTTACCCATGAAATGATTTAACTAATGATCAAACTGCTTAGAACATCCCACTTTGAGAAACTCATTGCTGCTACAGCTATGCGCCAATCTTGGAAGATGTTACATGACTATTGCAATAGATGCCATCAATCTTGGAAGTTGTTACACGACTACTGCAACAGAAGCCCATCAATCCTGGAAGTTGTTACAACAGATGCCACCAGTCTTGTTGTTATACAACTGCTGCAACACCTATTGATTAGATATGTTGGCTCATGATGTTGATCAAGGAGAGTTCTATATTTTGTATTAATGATATCTAACGAACAGCTTGAGAATCGGGGATTCTCAACACTGTTCTATTTATGTTCTATTGAATGACTCTGACTTTAAATAGTAGAGATTTTGTAATGAAAAGGAGTTTTTTTTACTGGAGAAAGAAAAGTAACGCTTATTGAACATAGGAATTTTTTTTAATGAAAGAGTGGATTGAATTTCTTTAGCAGACTGTAACCTATTTCTTTGAGCAGATTCAGTGAGAAGGAAAGGGCCCACCTTCCTCACTGATTCCCCTCTATTTTGAATTCTAGATTAGTTGTTTTAAATTTGAATGATTTAACTGTTAGACATTTCTAGAATACAACTGTTGTTACAATTTAGTTCCTTATTGTTAGATGCACATAAACTTGTCTCATGAGAATTAGATGTCGATTGTTGAACATTGTTGGAGAACTGCTTTCCCTTTTTCTGCATTAGGTTAAAATCTTGTTTCCGAGAAATAAAAGTGTGAAGTACCTTCTTGCAATAAGTAGATTTCCTTTTTGCAAATAGTATAGAATTTTTTCCTACAAAAGTAAATTAGAAAGTTAGAATAGAGTAGGCAATCCAGGGTTTTTATACATTCATCAGTTTGGATTGCAATTATGATTTCAAAATTGTAGAACTCCAGTTGTATCAGCACAACTATGTTAGTGATAATGTTTTGTTTTTTTTAAACTTCCCTACTACAATTAGATTAGAGATGCTTTCATAATCTACTTGAGCACCAAATGTCGCTCTAAATATTTGATACCCAACTTGGTGCGCAAGGTATGGAAGATATTTGTGAAATTTAGCACTGCTTGGTCTCTTTCTTGCCGCAGTGTGGTCCATTTGGTATATAGGTTGTCATAACTTCCGACGTGGTAGTATTGTTCCTTAATATCATCCCTGAAGGATTCCCAGGTGGTTGTGACTGAAAATAATGAGGTTTCCTCTGTTTCCTTTTTCTCACAGAAAGTTTCTCACCAATCTTTGACATGGGGAACAGCTTTGAGGAGCGCAAAAGTAATATTTTCTGTATTCGAAAAGTTTTTGACAGAAAAATACCCTTCTAGTAGATTCAACCACTTGTCTATAGCATCTGTGTCTATCTGACCTTCAAATATAGTAATATCAAAGTTTATTTGTACCTTGAAGGGGGTGGCGCCTCCGTTCGAAGAATATGTGTCTCTTGTTGGTAGCTGCAGAAGGATTTGCGCAAAACTATCCATCATCTCATTCCTCTATTGCGTGAGGGATTCCTCAATCAACAGTTTGAAAGGATATCCTATCCCATCATATTTATTTTCTCCTGTCATGGGAGGTCGCTTGGGCATGCGATAGCTTTTGTCCTCAAGAGAAACAAGCTCAAGACCCAACTCTTTGTACTCCGACCTCGTTGGGGACATGCATTAAGATGACAACTAGTAGACCGCTCTGATACCATTGATCCAAATTTTATGAGGAGAATGAAATGAATACAAATTATTAACATGTGCTTAACACAAAATAACATAGATATAGTAAAACTTGTTTTCTATTCAATAACGAAATAAGTTGAAACTGTAAAATGCAGCGGAAACAAGCTTGCTAGAATGGTGGCAGCTTATCTCTGAGAAGAGATGTGATGGTAGTGCGGATTCGCAAGAAGAAGGTTACAATGAGGATCTGAAGGCATTTTTACAATAATAAAGAATGCCAAAAAACCTATACATCCAAAAACCTAACCCTAGGAGATGAAGCGCCAAAAGTCATGTGGGCCCCGTTTGGGTAAGTTAGTACATCAACTTCCCGGGGTCGTAACTTTTGCATATGATCTATGTTTTAGGGGTGTGATAGCCCGTTGGAAAGGTTGTTGGATTACTGAGAGGGGGGGTGAATCAGTAATAGAGCAATTTAACCATATAATCCAAGTGTTATATCAATGAAACATTATTATCCAATAACTGCAGAGTAAATAAGCAATGAACAAATGAACAATCA
>SNQJ01S0258173.1:0-12405 GCA_010110895.2 Picea sitchensis | reverse complement strand
AGCTCAGTGTGGAAGAGACCTCACGTTTATGAGATGAGTAATCTGATGGAAGGAGGGCTAGGGGAACCCCTCCAGAATTGGTAGAAATAGTGAGGAGTATGAAATCATACAATGAAAGGTTCATGAAGGCCCAAGTCGAGCAGGCGGGATTAAATGGAGTACTACTGTAGAGTTTTTCTGAGATCCAAAATCACTTGTAGTAAGGTTCATCTACCAGTAATACGGCATGACAATAATATAAGAAGTTGTGGATCCCATCAAATATTCAAAATCATGGGCCAACTCACAATAATGTGGGGAGGATTCCCTCCAGGAAAAGGAACAACAATTCTAAGAGAAACAGATTTATTGGAGACTCTTCCATAGAGTCATCTAGTGGAAAGACCACCACAGAAGAGATGTCTAGCAGTGACACTGGGTCAAGTGTCCCTGGGAAGAAGAAGAAGAGACACTCTCAGATTTCCCTCATAGAGGAATTCAAGAAGTAAAATTCAACTACCATTGATGGATAAATAAAGAAAGGAGAGGAGGTCGAGGCCTGGCTACTAGGATTAAGTAATTATTTTCGAGTAAATAATTACTCAAAAAATACAAAGGAAAAGATATCCATATTTAATCTAAATGGAGAAGCTTCCATATGATGGGAAGACCTCAAATATGTTAAAGGATTAAAGGAAATTAAGCTAACCTAGAAGTAGTTCGAGAAATAGTTTAGGAAAGTATATCTATCAAAGAAGCATTATGATGGTAATATTAAAGAGTTACATGAACATAAGTTAGGGAAACTTAACATGGATGTGTATGAAAAAGGGTTCTTAGATATGTTAAGGTATGTCCCTTATCTCAAGGATGAGAAAGTGGGGATACAATGCTTCCTCAATGGATTACCATGATCCTATCAAGATAGGATTGAGTTTGAGCCTAAGACACTAGAGGACACCAGGCCAACTATTGTTATGATCAATCCAATCATAGGCATGAGCCTCTTAACGATTGGAAAATGAGGGATAAGCATGGATTTCAAAGGAAGGGATTTAAACCATCCTAATACAAAAAACCAAAAAAATATGCTCAGTTGAATCATCTGACTAGAAGTATACACTAGCAAAAATTTCCATCTCAAAGTGGGAACATGCCAACAGAGAAAGTGAGGGAGAAAGTAGTGAAGTAGAAGAAAGGACCTATATAATTTTGGGGTTGTGGAAATTCAAATCTCTTAAGGGACTCCCCTTATAGATAAAATGACAGCAAGAGAGTGTATAATGTTCAAGAGTCTACTACCGTTAATGACATGACCAAAAATTTGCAATGAATTTATGCAGCTCTCGAGAATCGGTAGGCAGACCACCAAGCCCTAGATGTGTAACTAAAAGATACAATTTCCAAAAAACCCATTTCAATTTTAATTGAACACGGTTCTAACCTGATCTAGTTGGATATTGGTGTCCACCCACCTATTCCAACTGGCTCCTCTTGTCCATTTTTAGTTCAGCATGTTCTTTTGTACTTCTTTGTAATTGTAGGTTCTACACTTTTGGGGTTGTTTGAATCCCTACACATATTCCAGGTGGATATTGGTGGCCTCTCAACTAATCCAACTGGACTATTTTGTATGTTTTCATGTCATCCCATCTTGTTGTACTTCCAGGGCTGTTTTGGAGGCCTAAATAGTGTTTTTTTGGCTCGCCACGGTCAAATTGTAGACTGAGTCAGAGTTTGATGGAGGAATGTGTATTTTTTTGAAAGACCTTTCCAACGGGTTATCACATGCCTAAAACAGAGTTTGTATGCAAACTTTACGACCCTGAGAAGTTGAAGTACCAACTTACCATAGGGGCCCAGGTGACTTTTGACGTTTCACCTCCTAGGGTTAGGTTTTTGGATGTCTAGGGTTTTGGCATTCATGAGAAATATCAAAAAGGCCTCTAGAGCCTCATTGTAATTCATTCTGCCCAGATGGATGCACATAGAAGCCACATCTCTTCTCAAAGATAACCACCATGATTTGAGTAAGTGTTTCAATTCTGCAGTTTTAGAGTTTCAACCTATCTCATTACTCAATAGAAGATATTGTTCATTGGATTTCTATGTTATTCTTCATATCTTCATGTTTATTGTATGAAGTTTGTTAATCAGTTTGTTCTACTCCTAAATCTAGATCAATGGTATCAGAGCGGTCTACTCTTCATTTTTTTTTCTTCATGCATGTCCCTAACAATATCTGGGTACAAGAAGTTGGGACTCGAACCAAACAATCCATTGCAAGATTGGTCACGTTGATCCCAACAACAACCCATGCCATATGAAAAGAAAGATGATGGAGCAGGAGATCCTATTAAACTGTTGCTCGAGGAAGCCCTCGCACGACAAAGGAATGAAATGATGGACAACTTTGCGCATATCCTTCGATAGCTACCCATAGGATAAGCATCATCATCGAGCGGCCATGAAACCCCCTTCAAGGTTAAGGTAAATTTTGATATTTTATTATTTGAAGAACTGATAGATGTGGATGTTGTAGATAAATGATTGAATCTGATCGAAGGGTATTTTTAGGTCCACAATTTTTTCGATAGGGAAAATATCAATTTTTCACTCCTCAAGGATGTTCCCCGTGTTAAAGACTGGTGGGATACTTACTCTAAGAAAAGAGCCATAGATGAATCTGCAATGTTTTTGGTGGCCACTACATGGGATTATTTATAGGATGCCATTAAAGAACAATACTACCTTTTTGGAAGCTACGAGGACCAGTACACCAAATGGACCACCCTACATCAAGAAAGGGACCCGAAAGTACCAAATTTCACCAATATTTTTCATACCCTGCGCACCAAATTGCGTATCAAAGACTCTGAGCGTCATCTGGTGCTCAAATATCATGGTTTTTTGTATAGATACATTCAAACAAAAATGGAGTTTCTAGACATCGCCTCATTGGGCACAGATTATAGATACACTGTCAAGATCGAACAGAAATTTAAGAAAAAAAGGAGAGAGTTTGGATCTGCAAACCCCTCACATATGAAGCAGGGAAAAGGTGGACCTAACACACATAGAAAGGGACCAAATCAAGATGGTCACCCTCTGGAAAACCAGTCCAAGCCGTAACACAAGAGTGGCAATGAGAAGACAGAGAAAGACACAGGAAAATGGTATGAGTACCATAAAATCCCTTGGAACAACATCGAAGAATGTCACTCCAAGCAGTCACTCATGGTCGAACTGAAGGCTTTCGATTCAGAGGTTGATTATGATTCTTAATCAACTCCTGAAGGGTGGAGGTTTATTATCGATGTTGAGACTAGTGCCACTATCACTACCACCAAAGTTTGGCCAAGAAAACCAGAAGAACCAGAGGAAGGGGAATGCCTCTTTCAATCGCAAATGTGGGTAAATGGGCCTACGCTTCATTTCATTGTCGATAGTGGTAGTCAGAAGAACCTGATTTCAGTAGAGGTCGTCAAGTGGATGGACTTGTCAATGACACCACAACCATATCCCTACACCATTGGTTGGCTTCACCAAGGAAGAGATCTTTGTGTCAGCCAATAGTGTCATCTTCCCTACAGCATTAAACCTTTCAAAGATGAGGTATTGTGTGATATTTCTCCCCTTGATGTTTGTGACGTTATTTTAGGACAACCATATTTGTGGAAGCATCATGTTGTGTATGAGTCTATACCCTGCGGTGTTATTATTACTTTGGGTATAAAATTGTACACGATACCAGAGGTAGCATCACCTACTGCTATTTCTTTAATCTCTGCTAAGTAATGCAATAATGTCATTTCATAAACCAATAAGTTCGTCTTCTTTCTGATCCGCACTCACAGTAAGCAGAAGGTCACCACCACATCTGTGGCATCTACACAGAGTTTCTCTTTGCAGCAGAAGCAAGTGGACAAGATCATGGAAGAATACAAATACATCTTATCCTCACCTACAGGGGTATCAAAACACTGCCAATTCAAGCATCCAATTGATCTAACCCCTGGTGCACATCTACCTAATGGACCAGTCTATCATCATTCACTGATGGAAAATGAATAAATCAAGCATCAGATCCAAGAGATTCTTCAAAAGGGGCACATCATACCCATCTCCTCCCCTTGTGAAAGATCGATTGTACTGGTGTAGAAGAAGTATGGGACTTGGTGACTCTGCATTTATTACAGAGCCTTAAAAAAAATCACAGTCAGGAACTGGTACCCCATTCCCAGGATTTATGACCTTCTTGACCAACTCAAGGGGGGAAATTTCTTTAGCAAGATCGACCTAAAGTCTGGCTACCACCAGGTTCCCATCGAACCAACTGATGTATGGAAGACAACCTTCAAATCTAAAGAAGGTCTCTTTGAATGGCTAGTCATGCCCTTTGGCTTAACAAATGCACCAACCACTTTCATGAGGTTGATGGATGATGTATTGATACCCTACACCAAATCCTTTGTGGTGGTATATTTGGATGACATCCTCATCTTTAGCAGAACATAGGAGGAGCACATGCAACATATTCAGTAGGTTTTGAGTACTCTGCAGCAACACAAGCTATATGTCGACTTGGAAAAATGATCTTTTGGCATGAATGGGTTCTAATACTTGGGCTAAATTGTTGATGAGCATGGGGTACATGTTGATCCAACGAAGATCCAAGTCATCCGTGACTGGCCAGCCCCAACCACAATGACCGAGCTTCGGATCTTGTTGGGACTAGCCAACTTCTACCGATGGTTCGTGTTGGGATTCTACCATATTGCATGGGCCCTCAGCTAGGTGGCCAAGGGTGGTGACAGGTCCAAGTTCATGTGGAGTAAGGAACAACAATGAGAATTCGATGATCTGAAGAATCACTTGTGCTAATCTCCAGTACTCTCCTTTCCCTATCTGCAACAACCATTCAAGATTTATACTGATGCATCTAACCATGTTGTGGGAACAGTTCTCACTCAGCATGGTCATCCGGTGGCATACCATAGTGAGACACTCTCAGATATTGTCTAGAAATACCCCACCTATGATAAGGAAATGTATTCCATTTTACAAGCTTGTCGTCAATGGAAACATTACATTCTGGTAAAGGAGATGATCATACACACTGATCACAAGCCTTTGCAACTCATATAGACACAGGGGAAATTGCAGAACGATCGCCATCATAATTGGTCCACCTACCTACAACAATTCCATATCAATATCAAGTATAATACAGGTATCTCAAATCATGTCATTGACTGCCTCATTCGACCTCTTGTGGTTTCACTCACCACTGTGCTCCATTCATGTGGACATGAGGCATCTGATTGGACCCAACTTTATCAACAAGATCCAAACTTCGCCACCACCTATCAGTTCTTAGGTACATGCGTGACTGTCACTGATTTTCACATCCAGGATGGATTATTATTCCACCTGGGTCATCTCTGTGTTCCTACAAGAAAGCGTGCAAAGCTAATTTGGGAAGCCCACTACAGTCGAATGGAAAGACATTTTGGCATGGAGAAAACTGTGGTCATTCTGCAGAAACATTTTTATTGGCCAAAACTTTGACAGGGCATCAGTAAGTATATCATATATTGCATTTTTTATGCCATTTCCATTCCATCCATCATGAAGCAAGGCTTATGCACCCCTCTTCCTACTCCTGAGAAGCCTTGGGAATCCATCTCAATGGATTACATGTATGGCCTTCCATCCACCAAGCAAGGAAATGATTGTGTATTTGTGGTCGTTGATCCATTTTTTAAAATGGCCATCCTCACAGCCTGCAAGAAGAATATCATAGTGACAGATGCTGCCAATATCTTCTTCAAATGAGTGTGGGTCCTCTTTGGGATACCACATACCATCATCTCAACACATTTTGGTTGAGACTTTGGTCATTGTTGGACACCAAGCTCACAAAATCCACTGCTTTCCACCCCCAAACGAATGGAAAAATAGAGGTCCTCAATTGAATTATTATGTACATAATGTTCATGTATAACTCTAAGAATCCACGTACATGAGACGAGAGTCTCCCCTATCTTCATCATAGTTACAACAGGGCTCTCCATAGCTCCACTAGCCATAGCCCATTTCAGGTGGGGATAGGATTCCAAGCCTTGGGACCCATTGAAGTTGCACTTCCTCTTACCACTACATAGACAGACTCTTCCCGTGATCAGTTTGCGATTGACAAAGCCACAAGATTCATTCAGCGGATTCAACACATCCACCAAAAGGTCCAGGATATTTTGTAGAAATCCAATGCTAAGTACAAGCAACGCCATGATCAACACAGGGTACCACACCAGTTTTAGGTTGGCAACAAAGTCTGGTTACATTTGCAGAAGGAGCATCTCACAGGGCCCCATCAGAAGCTTCGCCCACTTTGCTATGGGACTTAAACTATCACCAAGGCCATGGGTAGCAAATCTTTTGAGATCAACACTCCACCCTTCCTTGGCCTACACCCATTGTTCAATGTGGACCTCCTTCGACCATATTTTCCACCATTATTGGACACCTCAGAGATCGCAGAACAACTGAAACCATCAAATCTCAACCCTGACTGCATGGAACAAGCATCCACTGATCAGATGGTGGACACACAGGTTAAGGGCACTTGCTAGTAGAGAATCCAGCTTTATCTGGTTGTCAAGGCAGGGCAACTTCTACACCAAGGAAAGTGGCTCACCCGGGGCCAAATCCAACAAAATTTTCCTCACTTGATGGGGGAATTCAACGCAATGGATACCATTTCTTCCTAAGGGGGGAGGATTGATCCAGTTGGCTATTGGTGGCCACCCACCTATTCCAACTACCTCTTGTTCATTTTTAGTTCAGAACGTTCTTTTGTACTTCTTTGTAGTTGTGGGTTCTACACTTTTGGGGCTATCTGAATCCCAACACATCTTTTAGGTGGATATTGGTGGCCTCTCACCTAATCCAACTAGCTTATTTTGTACGTTTTCATGTCAGTACATCTTTTTGTACTTCCAGGGCCATTTTGGAGGCCTAAATAGTGCATTTTTGGCTCGCCACAGTCAAATTGTCGATGGAGTCGGAGTTTGATGGTGAAATGTATATTTCTCTAAAATAATTTTCCAACGGGCTATCACGCGCCTAAAACAAAGTTCGTATGCAAAATTTACGACCCCGAGAAGTTGAGGTATCAACTTACCATAGGAACCCGCATGACTATTGACGTTTCACCTCTTAGGGTTAGGTTTTTGGATGTCTAGGGTTTTGGCATTCATGAGTAATATCAAAAAGGCGTCTAGAGCCTTATTTCAATTCATTATGCTCAGACGGATGCGCATAGTAGCCACATCTCTTCTCAGAGATATTTACCACCATTCGAGCAAGTGTTTCGGTTCTACAGTTTTACAGTTTCAACGATTTTCATTATTCAATAGAAGATATTGTTCACTGGATTTCTCTGTTATTCTTCATATCTTCATGTTTATTGTATTCAGTATGTTAATCAACTTGTTCCACTCCTAAATCTGGATCAGAACCTTAGTTATATTTATCCCCAATTTCGATTGACATTGATTCTAACATATAAAGAAGCAAGTAAAATCATGGTTAGTTCAACTAGCCACAAGAACCAAGTGGAAGGTAATAGAAATGATTGAAGCATGCCCATTTGAAATAAAAGGATTACATTCATAAGAAACCTTAAATATCATACCTTTGTGGTCATATGACATACTATTAGGCATGGACTAGTTAGATTGTTATGACAAAACCTTAGAATGTGAATATAGTGAAGGAAACACGAGGGTGTTGTAGAGAATCTAGAAGCCTATATTGGTGAGGAAAATATTAGCACTACAACTCAAGAAATTTAGTTGAAAAGGGTATCCCTTTTATGCAATACAACCATTAAATGCAATAGATAACGACAAGTTGAAGATTTAGGATCACCCAATGTTGTATGAATTCAAATATGTGTTTCCAGAGGAGGTACCCGGACTTCACCCTAAAAGAGATATCGTTTTTTCCATAGACCTTGTAACAGGAGCAATACTGGCATCTAAAGTTCCCTATAGGATGAGTACGCCAAAGCTGGTGGAGTTAAAATTTTAATTAAAAGAGATTATGGATAAAGGGTATATTAGGTCGAGTGTGTCCCCATGGGGATCACCAACGTTATTCGTAAAAAAGAAACAAGGTACCTTGTGGTTGTGTATCGACTACCAATAGTTAAACAAGATGACCATCAAGAACAAGTACCCACTACATGTAGATTTTAACCTTGTAAAATTAATTACTTCAAAAATATTCTTAATAAAAATAGAAAAGATACAATGGCACACACACACAAACATTATACGGAGATTTTTACTTTGGAAACCCAAACCAGGAAAACCAACAACATGTTTAGAGTCGCACCTCTAATATTATTTATTCATCCTCTTCATTTTTTACAATACAATATACATATAGGATCTTGCATCATATAAACCCCTAATCCATTGACCTGAATTAGTCAACAACCCTAATTCCTTAACCAGAATTAGAAAACCTTCGATGAAAACCGTGTGCCAAAAAACTGCGAAAAACAGATGCAAAAAACCACCAAAAACTAACCAAAAATATTTTCTCGAGGGCTCCCACCCCAAAACCCCCACAAACCTTCTGGCTAGAGAGTGAAAAGCACCCCCCAAACCCATTTTCTCCCATACTAGTGTACAATACATGGGATCAATTTTTCAAATAATATAACACATATCCAACACTACCCAGGATTGATGATTTTTTTATCAACTCAGTGGAGCTATAGTTTTTTTCTAAAATAGACTTGATATCTAGATATCACCAAGTTAGAATTAAGGATGAATAAATCCACAAGATAGCTTTTAGAACTAGGTATCAACACTATGAATTTTTTGTAGTGCCTTTTAGGCTTACCAACTCATCAACCACCTTTATGTGTTTGATGAACAACATTCTTAGCAAGTATTTGGACAAGATCATTCTTTTGTTTGTTGACGATATCTTGTTATATTCCAATACCAAGGAAGAGAATGAAGAGAATATTAGATTGGTGTTATAGGTGCTAAGAGATCACCATTTGTATGCTAAATATAGCAACTGTGACATCTTCATAGGGAGATCTAATATTTGGGTCACACAATTTTAGAAGATGGAGTGGTTTCTGATCCAAAAACAATTAAGGCAATAGTGGATTAGCCAACTCCTATAAATGTATCTGAGGTAAGATCATTTATGGGATTAGCGGGATATTACAGGAGGTTCATTAAGGTATTTTCCAAGATATTTCATCCCATCACCTCATTATAGAGAAAAAGGGTAAAGTTTGTATGGTCACCAGAGTGTGAGACCATCTTTCAAAAACTGAAACACCTCTTAACTAATGCCCATATCTTGAATATTGCAAGCCCTGGAAAATATTTCCTAGTCTATATTGATGCTTGCAAGGAAGGACTTGGTGGGGTCCTAGTGCAAGAAGGACATGTGATTTTTTGTGAATCAAGGAAATTAAATGAGCATGACCATTTTTATGTCACTCATTACTTGGAGCTTGCAACCATTTTTCACACTTTAAAAATTTGGAGGCATTACCTACTTGGAAGGATATTTTTCTTGATGAAATATCAATGTGGACTGAAATACCTATTTGACCAGCCTTAGTTAAATGTCAGACATGCCATATGGATGCCACTAATCAGTGAGTTTAATTTTTCAATAAAACATATTAAAGGGAAGGAAAATCGAGTGGTAGATTCACTCAGTCGAAGTGTACAAACGATACACTTAGCAACAGTAAGAATGTGTGAATCTGATACAAAGCAGAGAATCAAACTTATTTTACAAAGTGATGAATAATTTAATCTAGTGAAAGAAATCTTGCGACAAGGACCCAAGGGGAATAAATACAAGGGATACCAGCTCACAATAGATGGGTTGTTGATGTACAATAACATGATGTACATACTCACTCCAGCATAGCTGAAAAACCTCATAATGGTTGATTTTCACAGAATACCTTATATGGGTTATCCTGGTTATCAAAATATGATAACAGCGGCAAGACAATTGTATTATTGGCCAGGAATGAAAAATGAAATCATAGACTATATTGTTAGGTGCCTGGAGTTCCAAAAAGTAAAGGTTGATCACAAGCACCCTGCAGGATTGTTGCAACCAGTTCCATAATGGAAGTGGCAGATTATCTCCATGGACTTCAATACAGGGTTTCCAAGAACACCCAAAAAGCATGATGTAATCATGGTGGTGGTGGAAAAATTGAGCAACTTAAATCATTTATCCAAATAAATTCCACTTATAAATTTATATATGGTGTTGATGCTTTTATAAAGGAAATTTTTAGATGACATGGTATGCCCAAGACCATTATCTCAAATTGGGATGCTAAATTCACGTCTAATTCCTAGAAAATCCTATTTGTGGGATTTGGAATGCAATTTTCATTCAAAACCGCTTACCATCCCCAAACATATAGATAGACTGAGAGGGTGAATAAGGTGCTATAATATATGTTTAGGATGCATTTTATGCATCAACCCAAGTAGTGGGAAGAATATCTACCCTTGGTAGAATTTTCCTACAATAATTTCTACCGAGAGTCACTAAATATGAGCATATTTGAGGCCTTGTATGGTAGAAAGTCTAGAATTACAATTAGTTGGGATAATCCAGTGGAAAAGATCACCCTTGGACCTGAATTATTGAAGGAGATGGAGAAAGAAGTAATCATAATTAAACAGAATTTGAAGATGGTCGAAGACAAACATAAAATCTGTGTTGATATAAAAATAACCCATAAGGAGTTCAAGGTGGGAGAACATGTGTATTTCAGGGTGAATCCCAAGAGGATATCCCTAATAATGGGAACTTGTGCCAAGCTATATCTCCACTATTTTGGGCTATTTTAATTCCTAGAAAGAGTGGGAATGGTGGCATACCAACTAGATATACGTCCTACTGTTAAAGCTCAGAATGGGTTCCATGTATATTTATGTAAGAAGTATATCCATTATCCTAATCATGTCATTGATTGGACTATTATACAGATGGAACCAAAGGGAGAATTTCAGCCAAAGCCTCAACACATATTGGACAGGAGAGAGATATTTCTCCAGAAGTGAGTTGTCATGGAAATCAAGGTGCCATGGAAGCACTTTGGAGCAGACAACGTCGCATGGGAACTAGAGGATGGCATACCCATTTTTATTCTCTATATAAATGTGTATATATGATGGTAAAACAATGAGGAGATTGTTTCCTTTTAAGGGGGTTGGGGGGGATTACCCCGAGATGGTAAAACAATGAGGACATTGTTTCCCCCAAGTCTATAATTATAATTAATACTTCATGATTGTAATTAATGAACACTGTAATTTTGTTTTATGTTTAATGAAAATTTCCAACCAGTTGACTAAAGTGGAAGCCGTGTAGTACTGGACATGCTACCACAAGTGGAAATTGGTGAGGAGGAACTAGGAAATGTAATAATTTCCCAATAAATCCAACCTCCAACTGATTAACCTTGAATGAACAAACCTACAATAAGTACCATGTTTTTCCATGATCACAAGAAATCCAGTTAATGGGGATGAGACCTGGTAGTTGGGGTAGTTATGACTACCTTCATAAGTGTATAGAGAAGAATGATTGGGTTAGTTGAATTTTCCATCCAGGATTATTATGGTTCCCCTTCGACTTGGGAGCTTCACCCCTAGGATTGCTTCTGATAGAAGTAATATGAGGAACTGAGGCAAGGGAATGCAATAGATTGGGGGGAAGGAAAGCAGAGGGGTATGGATTTGAGGAGAGGATATTTGTAATAGTCATAGAGCCAAGTATGCACACCAACACAAATAGAGCACACATGTGAGATGAGCAGAGAAAAAATAGGAAGTTTGTATGAGGAAAATAGGAATTTTATCCAATGAAGTGTGGTCGATTTGGAACAAAAAACAAATAATCTCAGACTAGGGAAATGAGGATTGTGAGTTGGTTCTTTCTGAAAAGAAATCAACACTGGTAAGGAGAGGGTGTTGAGGGACTATGAAGTAGAGAAGGGACTCCCTTGTGCAAAGGAAATCCAGCTGGGAAGGTTCCCCGTAAGCTCGTGGTGGCCCTAGACTTAGTGGGAAGAGGGAATTATGTTATTTCCAATGGGTGAAGGAGAGTAACCTTCACTTCAAAACCTTAACCTGAGATTACCTTCGTGGTATGATGTCCTGGGATGGGGGTGGCTTGCTATAGAAATAAATAGTACAGTAGAGCCTACAATTGGGTGGAAAGGCATTCACCCTCAGTCAGTTGGAAGGTTGGAGTTTGATATGAAATAGATAATTGTTTCTAAATGTAATTGGTAACTATTTGTTAATGAATATTAGTCCTTTTATTTTGTTCTTGAATGAA
>SNQJ01S0258170.1:1867-12405 GCA_010110895.2 Picea sitchensis | reverse complement strand
CTTGGCATTGTATTGGCTATCTATAATAAGGAAGTTTTTCTGGGTTTTCTTCCCCTAGAGGGTTTCCTAGGATAAATGCTGTGTCTCTTGTGATTGTGTATTTCTCAGTGATCTTGTCTTATGTTGCTGTTATCTATTGAATTGCAAAGAACTATAATAATGGCTTAAACATTAACAATAACCCCCCCTGGGGAAAACCAGTTTGAGATGAATGTATATATATGGAGTGCTTGAAGCTATAAGAACAACAAGAAAGATAAATACAAAGGAACCTGATACTTTGCAAGTTCCTCTCAAGCTTTACAATGGGTTCCTTGGGATATGCGCCCCTAGAAGAGTGCGCTCCCTTTCTCTCTTGTCTGCTTGAAGATGCTCTGCGCCCTTGCGCTTTCCCTTTGCTGTTTGCTGAACTCTTTCTCTCAAACTACCATTTGATTGCCCTCTCAACAACCCACAAACCAGAAACAAAAATTCTCCACTCCAAATGCTACTTGCTAGCTTTGCGCCCTCCTCCTCAAGTGTGCCCTCGTCCTATCAAACACACTCACACCAAATAACTGAGGCTCCAACTAGCCTTGCGCCCTCCATGAACTTGTGCACCCAAGCTTGTTGCTCTCTTCTCTGAATTCTCACTTCTTTACTCCTCACCAAACTCTCAAGGTGAACAAGTGAACACTTAGCCTCTCCTTTGCCCTTTGCGCCCTCCTTAAGGATGCATGAAGAAACCTAAAAAGTGAGTGGATGAGATCATCTCATCTCATCCTAAGTCAATGGTTGAGATCATCTCAAGTAAATCTCAACTCAAAACCCACTTTACTTAAGTTTCCATAGTTTCACTTTCTGTCCCTCAATTCACCCACAAAGTGAATTCATTGTCATTTTAGGCTAAAATGGCCGAATTTCACTTTTGACTTAAATATCCTAAGTCAAAGTGAAATTAGACATAAAGTACATTTTACAAGGTACAAAGTACTTACCACATGTGTTTAGAAGCTCACAAACACAAGGGGACCACTTTCTAAGGTACCCAAATCTCAACACTCCCTCTTACCGAGGAAAGTGCCCTTCACCCCCAATCTCATCCCTGCAGTGGACATGGTTGTCTACTGTCAAATACTCGTTGAGTATGGTTGTACCCTGATCAATGAAAGTAGTCTGACACAGATCTACTCAATCTGCATGATCCATAGATGGAAGTGTCTCTCCACCTATCTAAGATCACCTAGATCTTGGTATCAAACCAAAGATCTCCACCTTGGTCTCCGACCTAGAATTTCTACCTCCTGGCATCTTGCTAATGGTCACTACTCTTGGCATCTCACCAAGAGTCTCCCCCTCTTGGTATCTCACCAAGAGCACCTGGATCTCGGCATCTCACCAAGATCATCAACTTGGCCTCTCGCCAAGGAGCTTCTACCTGAAGTGGATCCTGAACCTGATCTGCCCGTCTTCGTAGCCAAGTGAGGCTCAAGCCTCCGTGGTGCCCTGCCACTCCTCCTCTTCAATCTCTGATGCCTTAAGCCCCTGCACCAAGCCTCTGTCTCGACAACTCTAAAACTGAAGCTGTCCCGAGTGGACCAGTCACCCCTGATGATGGTGTCCATGAGCACCGAGTCTGAGATCCCTCTGAATCCTTACTATGAGTCAGTAGGTCCTCCTCAACTCTGT
The DNA here is from genome assembly GCA_010110895.2 of Picea sitchensis. NCBI lineage: Eukaryota > Viridiplantae > Streptophyta > Pinopsida > Pinales > Pinaceae > Picea > Picea sitchensis. The sequence continues at coordinate 10,737 of SNQJ01S0258170.1, read as the reverse complement.
CTCCCCACCTGATGCTGGATGGTGTAACAACAAAAAAGGTAGTTGCGAATGCACACTCTCTCGCAAACTGTTTATTGAACTCAAGCTCCTCTGCTGTCACTGCTGAAACATCCTGCAACTTCTTCTTCTTCTTGGGATGCTATCCTGCATAGTGACCCATCTCTCTACAAGCAAAGCATCTCATTGAGTTCATATCTCTCCTCTTCCCACTGTTGCTCTCTCCTCCCTGTGGTGGGGCCCCAAACTTGGGACCCTGCTGACCTCCTCGGCCGGTCTTCTTCTTGCCCTTTGTCCAAAGAACAAGATCCTCATCACCCTGCATTGTCTGCTGCTGTCCATAAGCCTATGATATAAGTCTAGTCTCCTCCTAAACAAAATCATCCGACATCCTCTCCCAAGTGGGCATGACCTCCTTGGCAACAATGCCACGAACGAATGGACCACAAGGTTTGGTAAAGTTGTTTAAGGCTGTCCTTACCATAGAATCTGGGTTCACCACCTCTCCTATGACTCCAAGCTCGTCTCTGATCTCGGTGTATCGACCAAGGAAAGAAGCAACCGACTCATCCTGGAGCCTACGAATGCCCCTGAGTCGATCATACAGAACCATCTTCCGGTTCTCGTTAGAGCTCTCATAAAACTTGCATAGAGATGCCCACATCTCAAATGCCCAAGCTTTCCCAGTCAAGTGGGGAATGACGTGATCCCGCACTGCATCACATATCGTCCTCTTTGCCTTGTTGTTCCTCTTCCTAAACTCTGCTAACAAGACAGGATCAGTAGCAGGGGGAACATGAACAACAGCCTGAACTATATCCCATAGTTCGAGGTCTTCTAAGACAAAGACAATCTTGGCCTTCCAAGACGACCAATTGCTAGCTCCGGCTAGCCTATCCTCCACACACATCTGAGATGCTGACATGACATCCCACTGCACTCACTCTGATGCTACAACTGCAAAGGAACGTTGCCTCAGTCCTGTCAACACAGGTGTGAAAAGAGGCAAACGAACACCGACCTCACTCCTAGCAATATAGGTGTGAAAAGAGGTCATGAAAAATCAGCCTCACTCCTACCACATAGGTGTGAAAAGAGACTGACGAAAATGTCCACAAACTGCTCTACACCCCTCCACAAAAATTTGCCAACAAGCTGCCACTAAACTCAGTCAATGGCTATCCACAAAATCTGCCCAAAAGATGTCTAAAACAATCCACCAAGATGCGGTCCAAAACTCAGCAAAAATCAGCCACCAAGCTCTGATACCATGAATATTTTCTAGGTCCTAACAAGCTGCCAATTAGGTCTATCTTTGAGCTCAAGTTGGCTCTAAGTTTCAACTGTCAAACAAGGGTTTGAGGCTGTTTTATAACAACAAACTGTTCAGTAACTTCTTTGCTGTTCCGTTACGGTTACATTGGCCATTAAGGTGCTCTAGCATGTAGTTTTGTGACAAGATGTTAGCACATGCATACCATAAGCTATATAACACACCTAGAGATCTTTTAGAGCTTAAATAATGCTGTTCTAAACACTAGCATACATGAAAATGAACAGAGTTATTTTTGGTCAACACGACCCTGGATAAAACCCCCCGGGGAAAACCAACTTGAGATGAATGTATATATATGGAGTGCTTCAAGCTATAAGAACAACAAGAAAGATAAATACAAAGGAACCTGATACTTTGCAAGCTCCTCTCAAGCTTTGCAATGGGTTCCTTGGGATATGCGCCACTAGAAGAGTGCACCCCCTTTCTCTCATCTGCTTGAAGATGCTCTGCACCCTTGCTCTTTCCCTTTGCTGTTTGCTGAACCCTTGCACTGAAATTGCCATTTGATTTCCCTCTCAACAACCCACAAACCAGAAGCAAGAACTCTCCACTGCAAATGCTACTTGCTAGCTTTGCGCCCTCCTCCTAGAAAACACACTCACACCAAATAACGAGGCTCCAACTAGCCTTGCACCCTCCATGAACATGTGCGCCCAAGCTTGCTACTCTCTCCTCTGAATTCTCACTTCTCTACTCCTCACCAAGTTCTCAAGGTGAACAAGTGAACAATTAGCCTCTCATTTGCCCTTTGCGCCCTCCTTAAGGATGCATGAAGAAACCTAAAAAGTGAGTGGATGAGATCATCTCATCTCATCCTAATCAATGGTTGAGATCATCTCAAGTAAATCTCAACTCAAAACCTACTTTACTTAAGTTTCCGTAGTTTCACTTTATGCCCCTTAATTCACCCACAAAGTGAATTAAGGGACATAAATTATCTTTTACATTAAGGTGGGGCCGTCCTGTACCCTTTACATAATAAATAGGGTTATAGGTAAGTCTGACTCTTGAACAATATAGCAAGGGATCTCATACACCCACTAGTGCTCAACCACTAGGGGCACATCCACAGGGATGTCCATATCTCTATTTCACTACGTCTCACAGGAGAACCACACTCACTAGTGCTCAACCACTAGGATCACGTTCACCTGTGCTCATCCACAGGCACGTCCAACTCAACAGATCTTCTTTCCCACTGCATTACACAGGAGAGTCATCTGGAGTTCATCATCTCAACTCTCTGCTCAAAGGAGGCTAATACATCGTTTCATCTCTATCTCAGAACGATGTACCCAACTTATGGGATTTCACACGTTCACCTGTGCTCAACCACATGCACGTCTAACTCAACAGATCTTCTTTCTCACTGCGTTACAAAGGAGAATCATCTGGAGTTCATCTCAACACTCTGTAAGGAGGCCAACACAACGTTCGAGTTTTGTCTCAGATAGGAACCACACACCCAACTCATGGGCTCTCTCTTAGGTCGACTCAATCAGTCTATGTTCTGGAGGATGTCTCACGCAGCTGTAATCATCAACACTCCCTCTCAGCTATGGAGGCATTCTCCATCAGGCCAAGTCTCGCATGGAAGTACTCGAACTTTGTCTTGGTTGTAGTCATCAATACTCCCTCTCAACTAGAGAGATATTCTTCACCAAGCCATTTTGGTGAAGATGTCTGCAATCTGCTTATGTGTAGGAAGGTACTGCACGTGTATTGCTTTCCTCTGCATCATGTCTTTGAAAATGATATTTTATCCCAACGTGTTTTGATCTATCATGAAACACAGGGTTCTCAAAGAGATTCACACAACTCTGGTTATCACAAGTAATAATAGGATCCATCTCATGATCCAATAAATCTGTCAGAAGCCACATTGCTTCGTAGACTGCCACACTCAATGCTATATACTTTACTTTTGCGGTACTCAAGGCCACAAAGCTTTGTTTCCTGCTGCACCAGGAACCCATGGCCAACTCCAAGGTAAAACAACAACCAGATGTGATCTTCCGGTCCACTGTACTCTTTGCTCAATCTGTATCGGCATATCCCTGCAAACTCAAGTTCACACTGGAGGCATATCTCAGGCCATTTCCAACTGTGCCTTGTATATATCTCAATACATGCTTTACTGTTATCCAGTGAGTCTGTCTCGGCTGACTCATGGATTGACTAAGCACATTCGCTGCATAGCATATATCAGGTCTAGTGTTAACCAGATACATCAATGATCCAATCAGTTGTCGGTACACGTGGATCAATCTCGTCTGAATCATCATTATTTATTTTTCGTCAAATCCATCACCATTGGTGTGGACATGGATTTGCATTCTGTCATACTGAACTTATTTAATATCTCCACTGTATATTTTCCTTGACTTAGGAAAAGTCTCATTGGTCCTCTGTCATACTTCTTGTCCGAAGAAGTAGTGCATCATACCCAGATCCTTCATCTCGAAATTAGAAGTTGAGGCTTACTTGTATTCAACAACACAACTTTTTGAATAAGTCATCAAAATTTGGCTCTCGTCACCAACAATGTAATAGTATAGGTTTGGATCAACAACACTCTTGCCGAAACCCAAACTCATCAAGAATCCATGTATCTGATGTAGTTTCCAACTCATGGATGGTAGTACAGATGGAAGTGCATCGGGCTACTGGATCAGTATGTCTCATCATAGCTCACTCCCTCTGCTTGTGAGAATTCTCTGACTACAAGTCTCGTTTTGTATTTCTTGACATTTCCATCAGCTGCATGTCTTTCTGCCTCTTGCAGAGTTTGTTAGGCCAAGACAGGCCTTTTATGGCCTACTGCAATGTCCCTGGGAATATCAATTGGATCAACTGTATCAATGGCTATCTCCCTCTGGACTATTAAAGAGGAAGAAGGTACTGTCTCTCTTTCTCAATTAGTTTGACTCCTTCTGAGTCAAGTGACTCACTCTGAAGTCTGAAGGATAAGCATTTTCCTTTGATGTTAACCTGCTTGGAACAAGAAAACAAATGAAAGGAAACAAGACAAGAATATCTCCTAGAGGAGATTCCTGAGTACATCTCTAGAATCAAAACATTTGTTGTCACAACTACAACACCTACTTGTAATGTAGGAACTTTAGAAATGTAGGTTAGAGACATGCTAATTTAAAACAATCAAACCTGGAGTCTTCACTTCCAGTGTGTTGTTCTTCTGAATGCGCTGAGACTTCTCTGGGTCCATGATTGCACCAAGGGTTCTTTCCTCCTGCAAGTACCCTTATGACAGTGATGCAAATATTATATATATACAAGTGCATACCTGAGAGCATACACCAATGGAGGTTCTGCTTGTTTGTCAATGTCATGATGATCAATGACATTTCTCGCTTGTTTGCCTTGTAGCCACCTATACTACACAAGTCTCTGACGAAGTCTTCATCAACCTTTACTGCTGTATCTAATATGAGAGTATCACATATTAGTAATTTTGCCCTTATGTTGGTGGTCTAACTTGCTATGACTGTTTTAGCTTATCAAGGTCATGTTCATTGTTGACTTTCAACAAAATTCCAAACACACTGTTGTGGCTATACTTGTAGTTCTTGCTGCTACTCGACATTGTTACATCTTGACTTCAGATCTGTATTTAAGGGTTTCAATCTGGTCTGTAATCAACATCTTCAATGCACTTAGGCAAGTCATCGACATCCTTCTATGTTTGCTGGGATATACACCGTCATCACCATTAAACACTTGCATCAATATATATGACATCAAAGGATGGCAGAATGGAGCAATAGGACAACATAGATATAACTGAGAAATTTGACTTGTCCACAGGTCTTTGTAACTGTGCTGTCATAGGTTTGTAATGTCACTCAAATAGCCCTTAAAACTACCCAATTTTTTTTCTTAACTCTTCTTTAAAACTTGTCCTAATTGTTGACAAAGTTTGTTGAACTGTGGCTGACTTTGATGATGAATAATGGCTGAGTGTTAAGGTGTGCTTTTGTCCCTTTAAATCCTCCTCTCTCAGCACAATGCTTTTCCCACAATCCTCAGCCTGCTACAGGAAGCTTACACAGTCCTTAACATCCAATAGTCTGCCTGCAAAAAGGAAAACACTACTCTTCTATTGCCCTTGGACTGAGGTAATCTTTACACAAAACTTGTGGCAGCCTCAAAATTTACTTCAGAAGGGTTCGACCTTTTTCTCATTACAGTGGCAGGGGTTTTAAGGTTTGTTGACCACCTATTTCAACTAGGGGGTCAACTCCATGTACCATGAATATATGCACTTGAAGGTGCTACCAAGTTGAAGACTTGTTGGTTCTACAAGACATTTTTGGCCTCAACACATGTTTTTGTAATCAGAATTTCTGCTCCCCTGCGTGGGATAATAATGTAATGGGTCTGCATGGATCATAGTTTAGGTCAGTTGCCTAGGACTTCATCATTAGAGGAGTCCCTTTCATCGAGTGTTTTTTTTCCTCAGGTTATTAATTTGACCTAACCAGCGTTATTAATTTCCCTTGAGTTTTTCACTCCCACAATAATCCTCCAAAGTGGTGAAAGGCGTTTTAATGATCTAGCCCTATGGGTGACTAGGGTCTAGGAATATTGTAAATGACCATGCTAGACATCCCTAGAGTCTTGTAGAATTGCGTCGAGTCTAAGTAGTTTTTTCTTAATTTTTTACAATTACCCAGTTAATGGTAATTTTAATTATTTTTGATGTAAAAATGTAAAAATTTGGTCTTTGGGATTTTTGATAGGGGTATGGATACTCAAAAGAAATGGAATGAGACCCCCTACACCCTTGTACTAAGTTTCAACTCAATTGGACAAGTTTTGATTGGTCTTTGTCCATGAGGAGTCCAAGTTAGTCTAGAGTCAGCAATTTAATTGCTTAATTGACAAAGTCAAAATGCCAATTTTTTGTAATAATGAAGCAAAAAGGTTTGAGAGAGAGTGGGAAAGGTTTTCTCACCTTTTTCCTAAGTTGGAAAAGTATTTTTCCACTTAAAAGACCCCCCCTTGCTTGGCCGACAACTTAAAGTGGCGTTCCCTAGCTAATTGACATGTGGGAATTGTTATTGCGCAATTTGTACTTTGATAGAAGGGAAAAAGGAAAAGAAGACAAATTGACGTAACATCAGACTATCCTATCACTGTCACCTCAACAGGATGTGTCTTTCTATTTAGGGTGGTAGGCTCAGGGAAGACGTCTCTGGTGACCTGGGGTTTTGAGAAGGCAAAGGATAAAGGCCAAGTAAAAGGTTCCCTCTCACAAGTTACCACCGATCAAAAAGTCCGGTTAAACAACCAATAAAGAAATGATAAACCATAAGTGTACCTGCCCGGAACAAAGCAACATGAAAACTATAGATTTGTAAGAGTACTTGCTAGTTAGCACTTCATAAAACCATTGACTTTCTTAAATGAAACAATTTGCTGAATACGATGAAGTAAACAGAAATCTTATAACAACAATGATTATAGAGCAATACTTCACATAAAAGGTCTAGAAACTAGCTACGAAATGACTAAAAACCATTCACCATTGAAATCATATCATTAGCATTTGGTAGAAGCATATAAGACAAACTATAATTCAGCCTTTACAATTGCTTTATGAGCTGTTAATGCTGCATTAAATGGCTGCAACTTACTTTAGTAACAACATCAAGCAGGTTAATGGATCAATCTAATCTAGGGTTAGAAGGTGTTAGTAATTGTTCAAAGATTTGGATGTTTGAAAGTTGTGATCAAAACACTCAAGAGAGAGAGAGAGATCTTAGATCAATGTCTTCATAGGGCAAATGCAGTCAACAAGAGTGGCTGCAAGAATTGAAGGAGCAAGATGATAATAGTAGGGCCAAATACAAGAGGAATTTGATGGATGAAGTGTTGGTAAGCCAAGGCTTCAACCACCAAATCCTAGGGGAAAACAACTACTAAGGTGTAGGTAACCCTAGCCCTTAGTATGTTTTCCTCCTTCTTTAGCTCAATGACAAAGTAAAATCGGCTAGGATGAAGGACAAGTGATAGGGTGTTGCAATGGCAAGGCCCTAGCAATGGCTTCAACAAATAAAACGACTCCTTGGCACAATCTAGTAGGTAGATAACAATTGGAAAAAGGACAAAAAAATATGCTTGATCCCTAGGGTTTGAACGAGCAATTTCATAAATTAACAAAATGTAAAGTAAAACACCATAACCATTCAAGTAAGAGAATAATTATAGAAATTTACTCATATTCGCCAAGTATCATGAATGCAAAACCCTAGTTGTAGACATTCCACCATGAAAAATGCCAATTACACCAAAAATAGCCCTCCTTCAACAATTGGGCACTAGAATTTCAGCCAATAAACCCTAATGAGGGCGCAAATTTCAGACCTCACCAAAGGGTGAGTGAAAGACGATGAGAAAATGAGAGTTTTAACCCTCAATTTATACAATAGCAATGACCTTTAATTTTACTTTAGGTCACAAAAGGCTGACATGGCCAAATTTACATCAAAATACTGTTTTACATTAAATGTCACAATTAAAACCTTAAGTCAAGCATAAATGATGACGTCAAGCCCTTTTAGGGTGACATTAGGCCCCTTTAGGGCAACGTTGGCCTCCTGGGGCAAAACGTTAGGCCTTCTTGGGCCTCAGGAACCTGCCACACGTGCCAATTGGCATATAACTGCCTCCCAAAACCTCCATAAGCACTGGATGACGTCATGGGTGTCCTAGGTGATGTCATGGGCCTTCCAAGGCTTACGTCCTTGTGGAAAGGGCACAACCCCCTTGGGTATGGGTCTGCCAAGCTATATCTGGTGGAACGTCCTCCCTTTCTCCTGTGTAGTCCTTTGATCTGTCTCTGCCCCCTGCTGGGATCTCGACATCCATCTGGTGGGCTTTCAACCCCATGGAGGTCCGAATTGATCATCTCCCCATGTGTACCTGTCCATAAGGGTACCTGTCCATTGGGTATGGTCCTGAAACATCAACAGATACGCCCTCCATGATCTCATAAGTCACATGGATCATAGCAATGTCAATCACATCTAGTCATCAATTTTATTAAACATGTGCATAAAACCCTCTTTACCCGGACAAGTTCTCAAAGACATTATACTAATCTACAAGCCAAGTTTGGAGGAAACGCTAGGACGTCCTATTGGGCTAATATTCACTGGATGTGGGATGTTTCCGAGAGAGATCAAATCTAAGCCATGTGAGTGGATGAAGTGGCTAAGGGATGTCTGGGAAAGGGGTGCAGTGATAGCAGGGAAATGTATGGCTTACCTGTGGGTGCCTTTGTAATGTCCCCCACCTCTTAGAGAGGTGATGAGGAGACCCAGTGGCCTGGGCACCCCCACTAGGTCATAGTCTCACATTGAGGCGGGAAGTCAACAAGGCTAAAGTTATATTTTAAAGTTGACTTAAGAAAGGAAAGGGATAAAGGAGTAAAAGATAACTCAACAGAAGAATAGAAGATTAACCCTGGGAGTTAACCTAACTCAACAGAGAATTAGAAGGAAAAGTATAAGTA
>SNQJ01S0258169.1:0-12413 GCA_010110895.2 Picea sitchensis | reverse complement strand
ATGACTCAGGCTTCATCCTCTTCTTCATCGGACACTGTAGATATATATTTGGACAGTAAGACATTTCTAGAAGGACTGCTACTGAAAGTAGATTCGATGTCAAATTCTGTGAGAAAAGCAGGATGGAGTTCGCAGGATATTGCAGATATTTTGGACGTCGATTATCCCACTAAAACACCCACCAAGAAAATCTCGCCAGAACTGAAGGATTGGGAAACCCGCATAAAATGTTGATCGAGCATGACTAATGTCTTCTTACTGTGTTTATTCACCTTCTGGGAGCAGATGTCTGGTTATAAATTATTTGATTCCAGGAATTTGTATGATCAAAGTTCATTGAAGAAAATGCTTAGCGTATTCTTCTTGCTAAAGATCACTGCGGTCCTAAATTATTCAATTTCAGGGATTTCTTGAAATACATGCTCAAAGTTCATTGAAGGAAATGCATAGCATGTTCTACTTGTGGTAAGGACCACTATGAATTGCACGCATACGAGCTGTTATGAACAATATTGGTCGGTGAACTCTCCAAAACAAATTATTCACCTCAAGACAATTAGGTTAAGTGATAAGTATAATAATTAATCGTATAACATTTTTGGTCGGTGACCTCTTTGAAAGAAATTGTTATCATAAGAAAATTAAGTTAAGTAATAAGTATATTTACATTACAAATAATTTAACTACATTTTATGGGGTTACAAATATTGATATAAAGAATATATATGGTAAATTGGAATTTATATGTTGTTATGGGTAGTATCTCTTCACTCATGTGTAATTGATTTTTATAATTTAAGATTTTTTTTTATGAATCTTGGATTTCTTATTTCTTTTCATTTAGAGAAGGAAGAAACATTTGAATAACATTTGAAGTGTAGGTAGACCTTTAAATTAAATTAGTATTATTGTAGCCAATGAGAATTAAATCTATTTAGGAAGGATAACAATCATTCTTTCCAACCACCCAAACTAAACCTAAATAACACTATTGATTATTAATTATGACTCTCCCCATTAAAAACTATGTTATAGAGTTCCAAAAGTTCCCATCAAATTTAACATCACTACTTTATCAAATATTACAAAATTATCAACCACATAAATTCCAAATAAATTAAGTTATAAAGAGTAACAAAATTTTTCACACATTTAAACATCTACATCTAAAATCTTCTTAATTTACTTTTTAATACAACAAGGATTATTATTTATTAAGGAAGAATTCCTAATCCACATACAAATAAAACTTAAATTATTAAAAGTTTACATCTTAAAAAGATCACTCACAAATAAATATATGATCACTTATCTTAAAACCCTTATTAATACATTAAAACCATTTTTCTTAATAAATTGAAAACTAATGTTAATCAAAGTATAAAATAATTGTATTTAAAAATAATATTTTCATAAATAGTAGATGGTTCTATCTTCTACAATATAACTTTCTCTTCCAGAATAGTACATGATTGTCTATTATTCATATTATCAATAATCACTTCCAAGTTATTGATTGCACTTCTTGAAACATCCTATTGTTTTGTTATTAATCACTAATATCAACCACTTGAATGTTAACTTTTAATAGGAACATATTGCATTGAACTTCCTCTTTAAAGTAGGTTGATGTTTCCTCTAACATAGAATTTTAACCAAGTTTTCTTACACCTTGTTACATGTTTTCTTACACCTTGTTACATAAGCCCTTGTGACTAACAAAAGACACCAATTCTAAGACATGTAGATACATGAAATAAAAAATAATAATGCTCAAATTATTAAAAGGATTTGGGAGATTCTTAACAAATACAAGTTGGTTAGTTTTAGAAGTTTGAAGTCTAGTTTAAGGTTGCTTAGAAGTTTGAAGTATAGTTTAAGGTTGCACTTTATCTACTACTTCATTGGTCTTGACTCTTAAAGCTCATAAAAATTTACAACTTTTATTGTTTTTCCATTAACCGCTAGTATTGATCACTTGAATGTTAGCTTTGAATAGGTATACATCATGATGAACTTCTTGTTCAAAGTGGTTCACATTTCCTCTTTTTCCCTAACATAGGATTCTGACTATCAAATGGCATCCAAACTTTGTTCATTTGACCTTGTTTCATGAAACCATACCACTAATAGAAAGCATTGATGAATCTCACACATGTTTCTCCATGAAATTAATAAGCAATGCTACATTATTAAATGAAATTGGACATTAATTGTTACAAATTATAAAATAACCAACCTCAAAACTATGAATTTTATTGTAAGGTTGCCTTTGATTACTAGTTCATTGTTCTCGATCCATAAATCTTAACAAAATTTACAACCTCTTTTGCTTTTTCATAAATAACTAATATCAATTGTTTGATAGTAAGTATTCGATGAATACATATGAGAGTAAACTTCTTATTTATTTAAACTAGTTTCATGTTTAATATTTTTCCAAGCATAAGATTCTCACTATCAAATAACACCCAAATTCAAATAACACCCAAATTTTGTTTAATTAACATTTTATTGCAAGAGCCTTATTATTTATTATTCGTAGACATGTGATTTCCTAAAATTGAAATTTAAATATTAGAAAATTAAGTATTGTTCTTAACCCATGAAGGTCAATAAAAGGTTAAAAAAAATAACATCACATTGTAGCACATAGGGAGAATTAAAGTGAGAGATAATTGTGTCTTCAAAGACCAAAGCAAATTGAAGAAAAAAAAGGAAAGGTGACATTAAATGTAAGGAATGCACATCTAATTTATTAAAGGACCTTTACAAATTGTCCATCACACGTTTAAGAATAAATTAAAAAGATTTATAAATAAATGAAGCATAATAGTAGATTTGGGAAAAAAAAAATTACCCATGATATTTTTTTGGAAAATCCAAGAGAAGGTGGAGATATCTAAATGTTTGCTAATATTTGATGTTAATTTTTTTTGTTTAATAATTCAATTGGTTATATAAACGTTTTTATTTTTGTTTAGGTTTATGTTTGTTATAAAAATTAATATAACAAATATTTGTGTGTGCATTTAGTTTAGGTTTATGTTTATTATAAAAATTAATATAGAAAACATTTGTGTATGCATTTAATTAATATAACATGTCAAAGTGAAAGTTATTTATAACAAGTGTTGCATGGCAACGTAGTTCCTGCTAGGTTGAATTGGGAATAAATGTAGAGATGTGGAGGCCTGAAGTAACCATGAGTTGTTGATCTTGAAAGAGAGCGCATATACGGAAGTGAACAAGAGAGGATCCCTTCCATCATAGGATCCATTGTATGGTGTTTCCCTACCTCAAGGGTTTGATATAATAAAGTGTAGTTCCAGAGGTCATAGTTCTAGAGGGCGTAGTTCGAGAGGTCATAGTTCCAGAGGGCATAGTTTGACAGGTCATAGTTCCACAGGTCACAATTCCACATGTCACAATTCCACAGGTCATAGTTCTAGAGGGCCTAGTTCTAGAGGGTGTAGTTCCATAGGTCATAGATCTAGAGGGCGTAGTTCTAGATGCCATAGTTCTAAAGGGCGTAGTTCCAGAGGGCATAGTTCCAGAGGCATAGTTCTAGAGGGCGTAGTTCCACAGGTCATAGTTCCAAAGGGCGTAGTTCCAGAGGGTGTAGTTCCAGAGGTCATAGTTCCAGACGACATAGTTCCGCAGGTCATAGTTCCACAGGTCACAATTCCACAGGTCATAGTTCCAGAGGGCATAGTTCCACAAGTCATAATTCCAAAGGGTGTAGTTCTAGAGGACGTAGTTCCAGAGGTCATAGTTCTAGAGGGTGTAGTTCCACAGGGCGCAGTTCCAAAGGTCACAATTCCACAGGTCATAGTTCTAGAGGGCCTAGTTCTAGAGGGCGTAGTTCCATAGGTCATAGTTCCAGAGGGCATAGTTCCATAGGTTATTGTTCCAGAGGGCGTAGTTCCAGAGGTAATATTTCCATAAGCGTAGTTCGAGAGGGCGTAGTTCCACAGGTCATAGTTCCAAAGGGCGTAGCTCCAGAGGGTGTAGTTCGAGAGGTCATAGTTCCACAGGTCATAGTTCCACAGGTCACAATTCCAGAGTTCATAGTTCCAGAGGGCATAGTTCCACAGGTCATAGTTCCAAAGGGCGTAGTTCCAGAATTCATAGTTCCAGAGGGCATAGTTCCAAAGGTCACAATTCCACATGTCATAGTTCCATAGAGCCTAGTTCTAGAGGGCATAGTTCCACAGGTCATAGATCCAGAGGGTGTAGTTCCAGAGGTCATAGTTCCAAAGGGCGTATTTCCAGAGGGCGTAGTTCCAAAGGTCATTGTTCCAAAGGTCATAGTTTGAGAGGTGTAGTTCTAGAGGGCATAGTTCCAGAGGTCATAGTTCCAAAGGGCATAGTTCCAGAGGGCATAGTTCCAGAGGTCATAGTTCCAGAGGGCGTAGTTCCATAGGTCATAGTTCCATAGGTCACAATTCCATAGGTCATAGTTCTAGAGGGCGTCGTTTCATAGGTCATAGTTCCAGAGGGCGTAGTTCCATAGGGAATAACTCCAGAGGTCATATTTCCAGAGGGCACAGTTTCAAAGGTCACAATTCCACGGGTCATAGTTCCAGAGGGCCTAGTTCTAGAGGGCCTAGTTCCACAGGTCATAGTTCCATAGGGCGTAGTTCTAGAGGGCGTATTTCCACAGGTCATAGTTCCAAAGGCGTAGTTCCAGAGGGCGTAGTTCCATAGGTCATAGTTCCAAAGGGCGTAGTTACAGAGGGCATAGTTCCAGAGGTCAGAGCTCCAGAGGGCATAGTTCCACAGGTCACAATTCCATAGGTCATAGTTCGAGAGGGTGTAGTTCCACAGGTCATAGTTGCAAAGGGCGTAGTTCCAGAGGGCATAGTTCCAGAGGTCATAGTTCCAGAGGGCATAGTTCCATAGGTCATAGTTCCACAGGTCACAATTCCACATGTCATAGTTCCAGAGGGCCTAGGTCCATAGGTCCTAGTTCCACAAGTCATAGTTCCAGAGGGCGTAGTTCCATAGGGTGTAGTTCTAGAGGGCCTAGTTCTAGAGGGTGTAGTTCCACAGGTCATAGTTCTAGAGGGCGTAGTTCCATAGATCATAGTTCCAAAGGGCGTAGTTCCAGAGGGTGTAGTTCTAGAGGCGTAGTTCTAGAAGGCGTAGTTTCAGAGGCGTAGTTCTAGAAGGCGTAGTTCCACAGGTCATAGTTCCATATGGATCACAAGCCTATGTATTTCATGCAGACACAAGGAAAATTGTAGAATGGATTTCATCAAAAGTGGTTTGTGTAGTTCTAGAGGGCGTAGTTCCAGAGGTCATAGTTCCATATGGATCACAAGCCTATGTATTTCATGCAGACGCAAGGAAAATTGTAGAATGGATGTCATCAAAAGTGGTCCACATACTTGCAATAGTTTCACCTCAACATTGAGTATAACAAAAGGGAGCACCAATCGCGTCACTGAATTCCTCATTCGACCTCTAGTTACAACACTAACCATAGGTATTGACTCTTGTGGACATGATACCTCAGGGTTGTCAGAACTCTATGGCAGTGATCCTAACTTCACTACAACCTACCATATGTTGGGAACAAGCATGGTCGTTTCCAAATTCCATATTTAGGATGTACTTCTATGCCATCTGGTTCATCTATGTGTTCCTTCAAGTGAGCGTGTGAAGTTGATTTGGGAATCCCACTAAAATCGGGTGGAAGGACACTTTGGCATGGAGAAGACAATGGAATTACTACAAAACTATTTCTATTAGTCAAATATTTGATGAGATGTTAGTAAGTATATCAGATCTTTCACTGCATGCTTCATTGCCAAGTCATCCATTAGAAAAAAAGGATTGTACACCCCTCTTCCTACTCCCGATGGTCCTTGGGAATCCATATTGATGGAATACATGTCAATTATCCCATCTACCAAGCATGGAAATGACTATGTATTCATGGTTGTTGATTGATTGTCTAAGGTGGCCATTCTGACCACCTGCAAGACAAGCATCATATTCAAGGCCATTACCAATATCTTATTCGAGCATGTATGGGTACACTTTGGACTACCATAGACCATCATATCATATCAGGACATAATATTCTTAAGAAAATTCTAGTCAAGCCTCTGGTTTTTGTTGGACACTGAGCTCACCAAATCCACTGCCTTCCACCCTCAGACTAATGGAGAGACAAAGGTAGTCAATAGGATGATCTTTCATCTCTTGCGCATGTACATGTAACACTCATGTTTCCCCCATTTTGTAAATATAACTATATTGGCCAAGATACTATGGAAAAATCAATATGTGTGAATGTTTGATTTGATGAACCTTTGTATAAAAGGCCAATGAATGAAATTTATGTTATTAACATAAAATGGATAAGTATTGCATAACTGTTGAATAAAGGGGGTTTTCCAAGAGAGACCACAAGTGTTATGAAAGATATGGTGAGGGGAACCAGGGATGGTTGATATAACCCCCACCAAACCAATACTTTGTTGGATTTAATTGATCAGGACCAAAATAGTCCTCCGACCCGGGAATGAATTATAGTCAGGCTAGTAGGTGGGAATACCTCCTCAAGCGTTAATGAGGGGATGGGGCAGAGTGCCCATATGAAAGGATTTCAGACCTGACCACAGACTGGGAATTCGGTCCACACGCAATCTTGCTGAGGAAGGCAAGAAAGGAAGCCGTGGTAGGCAGAGGAAGACCTGCAAAGAGTGCAGAGATGAGAGACTAAGCTCTCGGGTTTGAGGAAGAACTGAGAAATGAGTGTGTTATGGTCGCAGAAAGAGGCTAGCATGGTTATGATATAAGCTGATAAACGAGGCTGGTGAGTGGTTGGGGAAGTACTTAGACAGACCTCTTTGCTTGCTATAGAGAAAAAACCGATGTCAAGATCTTGTGGGAGGAGGAGAGTAACCTCTGTCCCTAGCTATCGCTGAGCCGGGAGGAGGAGAGTAACCTCCATCCCTAACTGTCGATTGAGCTAGAAGATAGGATTATATCTGAGAGCATCGTTGTATAGCTCGGGGGTGGCCAATGGTAAATCCACTAGGAGTGATTGAGCCTATGGTTGGGTGGAAACATGCACCCCTTTCAGCAGTCGCATCATGTCGTCTGGTTCTGATAAGTGTTTTCATACCTTATGCATTGAAATGGGATAATAGATGAATGCATGTGTTCCATAGGTCATAGTTCCAGAGGTCATAGTTCTAGAGGGCATAGTTCCAGAGGTCATAGTTCTAGAGGAAGTAGTTCTAGAGGCCATAGTTCTATAGGATGTAGCTCCATAGGTCACAATTCCATAGGTCATAGTTCGAGAGGACGTAGTTCCAGAGGTCATAATTCTAAAGGACGTAGCTCCATATGTTACAATTCCATAGGTCATAGTTCCATGGGTCATAGTTCCATAAGTCATAGTTCTGGAGCACGTAGTTACATAGGCCATAGTTTTGGAGGGCGTAGTTCCAGAATTCATAGTTCCTGGGGCCATTCCACATGTCATCGTTCCAGAGGGCGTATATCCAGAGGTCATAGTCCACAAGTCATAGTTCCATAGGGTGTAGTTCCAAAGGTCGTAGTTACACGGGTCATATTTCTTGGGTTCATTCCACATGTCATAGTTCCATAGGGCGTAGTTCCACAGGTCATAGTTCCAAAGGTCGTAGTTCCAGAGGTCATAGTTCTTAGGGTCATTCCACGGGTAATATATCTAGAGGGTGTAATTCGAGAGGTCATAGTTCTATAGGGCATAGTTCAATAGAGTGTAGTTCTACAGGTCACAATTCCACAGGTCATAGTTCCAGAGGGCCTAGTTCTAGAGGGTCTAGTTCCATAGGTCATAGTTCCAGAGGGCATAGTTCCAGAGGTCATAGTTCCAAAGGGCGTAGTTCCAGAGGGCATAGTTTCAGAGGGTGTAGTTCCAAAGGTCATAGTTCCAGAGGCGTATTTCCAGAGGGCGTAGTTCCATAGGTCATAGTTCCAAAGGGCGTAGTTCCAAAGGCCGTAGTTCCAGAGGTCATAGTTCCAAAGGGCATTGTTCCAGAGGGCCTAGTTCCAGAGGGCATAGTTCTAGAGGGCATAGTTCCACAACTCATAGTTCCAAAGGGCGTAGTTCCATAGGGCATAGTTCTCGAGGTCATAGTTCCAAAGGGTGTAGTTCTAGAGGTCATAATTCCACAGGTCATAGTTCCAGAGGGCCTAGTTCTAGAGAGCATAGTTTCACAAGTCATAGTTCCAGAGGGTGTAGTTCCAGAAGTCATAGTTCCAAACGACATAGTTCCAGAGGGTGTAGTTCCAGAGGTCACAATTCCAGAGGTCATAGTTCCATAGGGCCTAGTTCTAGAGGGCCTAGTTCCACAGGTCATAGCTCCAGAGGGCGTAGTTCCATAGGTCATAGTTCCAAAGGGCATAGTTCCAGAGGGCATAGTTCCAGAGGTCACAATTCCACATGTCATAGTTCCACAGGTCATAGTTCTAGAGGTCATAGTTCCAGAGGCGTAGTTACAAAGGGCGTAGTTATAGAGGTCATAGTTCCAAAGGGCGTAGTTCCATAGGGCGTAGTTCCAGAGGTCATAGTTCCAGAGGGCGTAGTTCCACAGGTCACAATTCCACGGGTCATAGTTGCATAGGGCCTAGTTCTAGAGGGTGTAGTTCCACAGGTCATAGTTCTAGAGGGCGTAGTTTCAAAGGTCACAATTCCACAGGTCATAGTTCCAAAGGGCCTAGTTCTAGAGGGCATAGTTCCAGAGGTCATAGTTCGAGAGTTCATAGTTCCAAAGGGCATAGTTCCAGAGGGCGTAGTTTCAAAGGTCATAGTTCCAGAGGCGTAGTTACAAAGGGTGTAGTTCCACAGGTCATAGTTCCAAAGGGCATAGTTCCAGAGGGCGTAGTTCCAGAGATCATAGTTCCAGAGGGCGTAGTTCCATAGGTCATAGTTCCATAGGTCGCAATTCCATAGGTCATAGTTCCATAGGGCCTAGTTCTAGAGGGTGTAGTTCCACAGGTCATAGTTCCAGAGGGCGTAGTTCCAAAGGTCATAGTTCTAGAGGGAGTAGTTCCATAGGTCATAGTTCCATAGGTCACAAATCCATAGGTCATAGTTCCAAAGTTCATACACCCTCTGGAACTACGCCTTTGGAACTATGAACTCTGGAACTACGCCCTCTGGAGCTATGAACTCTAGAACTAAGCCCTATGGATCTACACCGTTTGGAACTATGACCTCTGGAACTACGCCCTCTGGAACTATGACCTATGGAATTGTGACCTGTGGAACTATGACCTGAGGAACTATGCCCTCTAGAACTATGAACTCTAGAACTATGCCCTTTGGAACTACGCCCTTTGGAACTATGACCTGTGGAACTAAGTCCTCTATAACTACGGCTCTAGAACTATGACCTCTCGAACTATGTGATGCAAGAGCATCGCTAACACATCAAGCAAGCTAGTGCGAAAGCAATTGGACAGCTGGACAAAGCCAGCACAAATTTTGAAGACACCTTAAAGTTGTTGCGCGTTCTTAAATGAGCCATTAAGAAAAGGCGCACTTGTATATTGTAAATGGACCTTGAGCAGATTGCTCTAGTCCTTAGTAGATAGATGGCATTTAAAGTAGTTAATGCAGGTAGATAGAAATTAATTCTAGATTTGATAGCTTTAGAGCGTAAGAGGGAAACGGGATATAGACACCCTCATTGTGCATTGTAACATTATTGGAGTTAGAAGCATTTGAGCAAGAGAAAGCAAAGAGTTGTGTAAGAACACTCATGTACATATACTTGAATTAATAGAAGAGATTGATTCAAATCCATGGCTTTGTGTCTGTTCTCTATGTATTGATGTTGATATGCTCATGAATGTTTGCTTCCTGTTATACATTTGCTTTTATAAGCTGTGTATATGAATTCATGTGTGAATTGAAGTCTGAGAGGGTGAAGGAATGAGTTTCAATTATTTCTCTAATTGAGCCAGAGAATTCCTGCAAGGAGTGCAGTCGAATTTGTTCGCAAGGAGTGCGTTGACAGAGGGTTCAATAGAGATAACTTTTGTTCTCATTCATCCAGAAGGTGCAGTTGGGCATAGGAGTCGTGCAAGGAGTGCGCAGGCCGAGTGAAGTTCAGGGTGGTGAACCTGAGTGAGTGTTCTAAGACTGTTGTTGCAGGTGTGTGCAGAGTCGAAGGAGCTTCAACACTTAGACGTGGTTGAATATTTGCCACAAGGAGTGTGTGCAAGAGTCTTCCTGAAGGACTTAAAGGTTGTGGGAAAAGCTCAGGAGGGATAGACCTTCGAATTTGTTGAAGGACAGTGCAGAGAAAGTGTACCTTGAAGGTTCAAGTAGGCATCGCAAAGTTAGACGAGTTCTGCGGAAGAACGCTTAGTCGTTTCGCAGATTTCTCAAAGGAGGAACGAACGATCGAAATTCTCCGAGGAGAATTTGTGAATCCCCGTGGGCCGTTAGATATTAAGGAGAGGTAGGGGAGATATGTGAGTATTTATAAGGGGTTCAAAGGTCAGGATAGATAGAGTCGTTGATCCAAGCCAACCAGGGTCATTGGATTATTCACGAAATCGCCTATCGGGATTTCGTGAGAGAAGAGTCAAAGATTTAGTAACGGGAATCGAAAAATCACGAGGCACGATATCCTGATGGCTACGTAAGAAGTGTGGGACCACAGGAGTTGGTGACGTGGACAGGTGGCACGAATCATCAGAGTTTCATGGCGAGAAGTCCCGAACTCACTGCGTTAGGATTCACGATACCGCGAACTCTGAAATGCCGATGGAGTGAAGCGACGATTGAATAGTCCATTCACGCATGTGTTGGAGTTTCGTCATATCAGGACTCAGGAGTCGAAGAACCAAGTTTCTTGATATCGCGAGTGGAAAAATCGCAATAGAGCAGAAGTCCTGAGAGGGTAAATATAAGGTCAGCGTTGACTGAGGTATCGGGTCTCGACGATCCGAGAGTATAGTGTTCGACCTTTGAACTCGTGAAGTCACGAAGTCTGATTCCCCAATAAGTAAATAAAGGGGGAATCACACGAAGATTTCTGTGGGTGAAGATTTCCCGATAGGGAAATAGAAGGACCGATTAGTGTTCTTTGGGTCGAAGGAAGAGAAGATCCTGTGAGCGGATGTACTTGCGGGTGCGCCTGCATCACTATGCCCTCTAGAACTACGCCCTCTGGAATTATGCCCTCTAGAACTATGACCTCTGGAACTATGCTCTCTGGAACTATGACCTGTGGAACTACGCCCTGTAGAACTAGGCCCTATGCAACTATGATCCGTGGAATTGTGACCAGTGGAACTACGTGTTAATATTATGGTAGCTGCGGGAGGTATTTACCCCCATGTGTGAACCTGACGAGAATAGAAGACTTCGGAAAGCAAGAGAAACCCTAACGAATTGGCTAATAACCCTAGAAGCCTTGTCGGCTCAAGAAGATAATTTATATTAGGCTATTAGCCGCCAAGAGAAGAAGTCGACCAAAATTAATAATAATATACTGAACAGACACATACCCAGAAGGAGAAGTCGGCCCCAACAAACTGGCAGGATTACTATAAATACAAGGTGCCAGTTCTCATTTGATAGCATCTCAGGACTGCAGTTTTCCCAGTTGGTGCGCACTGCAGTTGCAGTTGGTGCGCAGGTTTGGAGTAGGGTTGCAGGTGCAGTTGCAGCAACAACTAGTTTCAATATTGGCTTGGATATCTCTTGGATAGGGTTTGGAACATCTGATCAGTCTTTTGTGATGCGCTATCCTTGGGGATTGATGCGCTACTCTTTGTTTGGCTATCCAGCCTAGGGTTTTCTTCCGAAGGAATTCTCAGGTCAAGGTTAAGGTGCTCAGAGGGAGGCTTCAGCCTGTGGTTGGGTGACAAGGGTATCATCAATAGTAAAATGAGCACACCATTTTCTATATTCTAACAGGTTATGGGCCCACACCCCTTCAATCAGCCTAAAACACTGGAAGGAAACATAGCCGCTAGATATTGAGCTCGTTGAGGAACTGTTGCTAGGGTTACTAGCAGGAGCAGCTTCCAAAAGCACTGCAGCTAGGGTTACTAGCAAAAGCAGTTGCAGAAACCCTAAACCTCTTGTTGAGACACCTTAAGTGATGAGATTGACCTAATATCTGGATAAATCAGTGCGCCCTAGCCCAACGCATCTCCTGGTACACTCAGAAGGCCAAGACGTGAAGTTTGGATTTCTGGTAAAAAATCTAGGGTTTGACCAAGTCAAGCAAGCCATGACAAATTCTATGAAGTCTGAGAACAAGCTAGAAGGAGCCTCCAACTTCATAGCATGGAAGACAAGGATTGACCTCATCCTTGCTAAGAATAAAGTGTTGGATATTGTGAAAGGAAAGATTGTGAAGCCAGAGTTTAAAGAAGGAGAAGAG
>SNQJ01S0258168.1:0-12405 GCA_010110895.2 Picea sitchensis | reverse complement strand
TTTGGACATTATGCACTTCAATGCCTGCATAGGAATAAGTGGGGGGGGAAAGCACAACCATAGGTAGCTTCTATGACAAAGACTCAACTGGACGAGTTTTGCAAGAAGTTTTAACAAGTGGAGTTCTTACTTTTTTCCTAGACTTACATGGGCACCATAGAAGTTGGTGCATGGTTGATAGAAAGTGGAGCCACATGTCATATGATAGGAGTATGGGAGGTTTTCGCGAGCTTCACAGATTCTAACTCAGAGATGCAAGTGGAACTTGGTATTGGGACCAAGCATGCAGTGAAGGGATTTGGAACAATATCGTTCCAGTTGGAGTCACGAGGTGCATTGAGAGTAACGAATGTGATATGGGTGCCAAAATGCAAGTGGAGTGTGATATAATTCTTAGTGATTGATAATAAGGTATATGAGGTCTTAATTTGAGATGTACAGGTGCTCATCATGTGAGTAATGTAAATAAATAGAGTGACATAGAACAAGGAGTAGGTAGCTCTGAAGGTTGAGAAGATCAAAGGGAGTTAGCCTTCAGGTTTCGATGGTAAGGAGCAGCCTTCCAAGTATATTGAGAAGGAATCATGGTACAATATGTCCATGAAATATGCTCAGGAGAAGGAAGATTATAAGAGTATGTTTAGAGAGCGTGATTCTTTGGAGACAGGTTATATC
Organism: Picea sitchensis; assembly: GCA_010110895.2. Lineage (NCBI taxonomy): Eukaryota > Viridiplantae > Streptophyta > Pinopsida > Pinales > Pinaceae > Picea > Picea sitchensis. The sequence goes on along the minus strand of SNQJ01S0258168.1, from coordinate 11,730 downwards.
ATGATGGAAGGGATAGTTTTTGTGTCAGAGGGAGAAACCAATCAGGTGGAATGGAGAGAAATCATGGTAGCATATCTAGTAGTGAAGACAAATCTAACTCCGGGGTGGATAAGTACCTTCCTTTATTAGAGGTATTTTTTATTTCAGTGGTAGCATCAGACAGGTACTTCTGCATTGGCATGTGTCTAGCATGTATAATTTGTCGAAAGCCTAGTATGAGTTTACTTTAGTTAAAATGAATTAATTAAAGTAAAAGTGTTTTTATTAATTAATTGAGTTACTTAAGAAACATTCTTAGCTTGCAACATGTAATATAAATCTCAAGTGAGTTTGAGAAGTAATCTCATTCATATATCACTTTAGATATTAAAAATAGATTGTAACTTGTGATTATAAAAGCAAGGCTAGGTGAAGGAGGAAGACACTTGTGTGAGATACACTTGTGAGAGACCTGTGTTGAGGGAGTCAAAATAGTTGGGACTTTGAGAGGAAGTCACTTTGGTGAGAGACCAAGGTTGAGGATAGCAAATAAGGACTTTTACTAGTGTGAGGAGTGTAGAAGCAGAGAAGAATTTTTCTTACACGAGAGTGAGGAAATTTCATCCAAGTTTTGATATGGAGAGGGTTGGATCACAAAGGACTGTGATTCAATATCATGGATAGGTGGAGAATCACTTCCATATAGATATCATACAGGTCAAGGAGAAGAGAGGGAAGAGGCAGTTGCATGTGAGTTTCAAAGAATAGAAGCTAGAGGAAAAGGGTGTGTCATACAAAAGTGTCTATACAGTTTTTCCATACATGTATGTGATTCACAGTGGAGACGGTTGTGTATGTACGTGGTTTAACTGAAGGTGAATTGAATATACCTTGAAAAGTGTGTTGTTCATGGGTTGTACGACATAATATATTGTGTCAGGTTTTTCTGTGGTTGTATTTCTCTTAGTGGGCCATTTTCCCTATTATGTGATCCATGATTTGAACTTAATAAAAGCATATAAGTAGTGGTTTTCCCTTCGGGTTTTTTCTAGGCGGTAATTTACATAAAATTTTGGTGTCTTGTGTGTGATATTTTGGTTTCCTTATTTATGCTTCCACTTCATGTTTAGTTGATTACTCAATTGTTATTTTAGTAGATAAAGAGATTTTGTTTTGAGCTAATCATTAGGTGTTGGGTAACGTAATATCAACATGGTATCTGAGGATACCAAGGGTTGTTAGGAAATTAAATCAACACTAAATGTGCCAATTTTTTAATCCACTCCATTTTCAAGGAATAGAATAGAATAAATGGATATAGGGATTTCCTCTTTGTGAGAGGTTATGGTATCTAAATCCCCTCTAGGTGGAACAAAAATACATCCCTTAACTGGTATCTATGTTTCAGATAAGGAACTAGTTTTTTCTAAGCATCACGATATCTCAACTTCTTATTCATGAGTGGTTTGATACCAGTTAAAGCGAAGAAAAGAGGTGAATATATATATATATATATATATATATATATATATATATATATATATATATATATGTATATATATATATATATATATATATATATATATGTATATATATATATATATATATATATATATATATGTATATATATATATATATATATATATATATATATATATATATGTATATATATATATATATATATATATATATATATATATATATATGTATATATATATATATATATATATATGTATATATGTAATATTATATATATGTACTCTCTCACACATGAAAATGGAATTAAAGGGGTATTTGCGTTATTTGGCTTGGTTTCAGTCTTTTATGTGGATCTCACATCATCAGCACCATTCAAGTTAATGTAAATATTGGCCACATTTATCTAAAAGGTATGTGTCATTCACATCGTCGTAGCTATAACATTTTGTAATTACAAAGTTCCCCTCACCATTGCAAACATGTTTTTCTTTCCAAACGTCTACAATCACTATGTTTCTAACATTATAAGTAGCCTTAAAAATCTCTCAAAATTTATTTAAAGTTTTGAGATATACATTTGGATTCCCAACACCAGCATGACCCATTATAGGTATCATGTCACAATCGTCTTGTGCTACAATGACCTTAAATGGATCCTTTTTCAATATTGTTCTCTCAAATAAAAATGGAAAAAAACTATTCACATTTTCATGTTATGTTATTTCCCATTGACCAAACTAGGAAATACTAAAGCATTGTTCAAAGAATTCTCTAATCCCTAGGTTATAAAATAAATAATTTTATTTGCAAATGTTTGGGGCAGATATTGTAACTTGTTTGTAATGATATTTTATTAATTGTGTGTAACAAGAATCCAATTATATTGAATATAATTAATGGTTTATTTAATAAATATCATGTATCTACAAGCAAATAAATGGAATACATTAATTCATATTGTTATTTGTGCATTACAAAACTTTTAAGTAAAGTAAATGTAGTACAAATTGGTTTTCAATTTTCCAAAATATCAACATTATTTATATATCATTCACAATTTTTTTGTTAATAACTAATTTCTAAAACAATTTGCAATTATTATCCATCCTCTTATAAAAAATATTGAAACAAATTTATGTGAGCATAGTAATATTGACACACTATATGTATGATTCAACAATGGAAAATATTATTTAATTAACAATCAAATGAATCATCGTTGGATGAGGCCTCACAATCAGAAAACGACACAAAATTGTTTTTGTATTTCTATCTCTATCATATGAAACATCAAATGTCTAACTTGATGACAGTTTGATTTTTTATATGTAGTATTCATACTATACAAATACATCTTCCAACCATTTCTTGTAAATATATAGTACTCTCCCATTATATGAGTACATTGGTGAGTGGTACAATGTTTGAATGTGTTATCATCCAAAAGATAATCACCTAGACAAAAAATCTAGGCTTACCTAAATACACCATTCATACTTATCGATAATAAAATATGCTAAGTCACAAATCTATCTCTTGTATATCATGGTTCTATACTTAGAAAAAATTTCAATTTTATGGCGGGTTCATGAGTCTATTTGTAACTTCCACCATCCTCAAAGTGCACCATTATGTTTCACCATAATCAAAATGCACCATTACTTAGAGTATTCTTGAAGTATTTCGTGGGTTCACGCATATTGTCTTTCAAGTCTAATTTTTCATCGTCAACAGAACGCACTTCAATATTCCGCTGTATCTATTTTGCACCATCATTTAGTTCATTGTTTGTTTCTTGCAAGTTTGTTACATTGTCTTATAAAATTATGAAACTTCACAATCACCAAAATGCACATTATGTTCTATGATCCTCATATTGCACTATACCGCGGGTATGAACCACTTCCCTGATTCATTTGATTGTCATGACTACAATTCTGACCAAGTGACTTATGACACTTAGTCATTTTCTAGAAGTTTTATTTTATCTCTTGATAACTCAATACTTAGTTGATTTTCGATTTAAACATGGGTTTGCAGGTCATAACTCACTGAAATTATCTTATCCTTACGTTCGACTGATGCAACCCCATACTCAACCATTTCTTGAGTTTTCAAGCGTTGGTTAGTGTGTTGATTAAGGTTGGTTGTCGTGTCAACTTGAAGAAAGACCATAGCACAAAGGTTTGGGTAATGGAACCAATATTGTTTTGATGTAAAATATGACTCATTATTGTTTTTCAATGTTGATAAGAAGTAAAATATGGATGAACTCAAAGTGAACCCCTTATGGTGAAAGCCCTCCGCGAAAGGCGTTTTGTGGAGTAAGAGAACCCATGCTTAATTATGGAATAATGAGATGAAGGAAGTGAATTTGTCAAAAAATATCCTAGATGAATAGTGATTGTCATGTCATTTTAGTTGGTATGTGGGAGCGTCCCACATAATTCCTCGTGGTTATAGAGTTATAGCCATGAGAAGTTGGAGACCCGGGTTTGTTAATGGACCCAAGTTTGTTTATTCGTGTGATATGAGTTATGATATATTTTTCAGATAATACTATTCTATATGGATAGTACATGTCATTACCATTTCTGGTGGGTATGTGAAGCCGTCACATAACTCCTCACGGTTTTAGAGAGTTATGCCCTTCTGAAGAGATTAGAAGGGACCCTCATATGTCATCTAGAAGCCCCAAAGGTCAAAGTAATCAAAAGTGGTTTAAAATATTTTTAAAAGGTAAATAATAAAAGTTAGCGAGTGATGAGTGTATTATAATTCAAAGTGAATACAAAATAGAATTATTTCAATAATAATAAATTTAATGGAGAAATTAAGAGTGGACCCAACCCTAAAATGGGAAAATTAGGGCCCAGAGTGACCTAGAAGATGTTTTTAAAGGAAGCTACTTGGAGTATAAATAAAGGGGCAAGGCTCTCTCATTTTGAATCACACTTGAGGAATATTGAATATCTATATGTTTACAGGAGTAATAGGGATATCTAATGGGAATTATGGTGAAGATTGAAGAGGCCCGAGGAAATGCAAGGAAGGATAAATTATTTTTGATGGTGCTTTCTGGGTATGTTATTTGGAGTTCATCTCACCATTTTTATAACTTTTTCTATAATGATTCATGCAGGTAGAGAATTTCTACAGAGGGTGAAAACATATCCAAGTACACATGGTCTTGAAACACTTTCATTCATTTTAGGCCAATAGAAATACCTTTGCAAATTAGCCACTATCTTTCCCACACCAAAGTGGCCAACAATAATAAAAGAGGAAGAATGTGTTTCCATTATGATGTTGACTCTTTCACCACGTAAGATACATATCTTTCCAAGATGATACAAAAACTTATCATGCACATGGTAATCCAATTCCCTCAACTTGGTTGGAATGACACAAAGTTGCATAAACCTCTTTAAAATGAGCATCTAAAGCATATTGTTCAACATGGCTCTCATGCATGGTAGACTTATGCTTAAGAATAGTGAAAGGGAACTAACAATGGAATAGAAGCATATCAGAAACTTTGTTATAAATTCCCTTTCTTATACCTTATAACTAGGTGGAATTGTTGTAGAAAACCAACACAGCAAATTGCCTTACTTTATTTGTAACTTTGTTTTTTATTATAATTATTGCAATGGTTGATTATCTATATGAATGATAATTTATTTTCATTAACAAATAATGTTTCCATTTTTTACACTTTGCACCAATGCATACAAATCCTTATCATAAGTGGGATAATTAAATGCAACACCATTAAAAGTTTCAAAATGAAAACAAATGGGCTTACCATGTTGCAACAAAGGCCGATCCATTGCATAATTTCTTGCATTTGTTTGGATCTCAAATGGGTTGTCTCAAATTAGGAAATCTAAGAACTAGAGTTGAACTAATATTCTCCTTCAAAGCAACAAAAATATTTTGATGCATGCCTCTCCGATGGAAAACTTGCTTGATGTTTGTCACTTGCATGTAATGGAGCTACAATTGAAGATAATTTAGCAACAAAATTTCTCCAATATTAGGTTGCTCCCCAAAATCTTCTTACCTCTGTCAAATTGTTGGGCTTGGGCCAATCCACAACTTTGACCTTGGAGGATCAATTTTCAATTCTCCTCTACCAACAATATTCCCCAAGTAAAAAAGTGAGGTCATTCCAAACTCACATTTAGACATCTTCAAAAAATTAAATTATTTCTTTAAGAGACATATAGAGACTTGCTTTACATGCATGTATGATCTTCACGAGACTTGTTAAATATTAAAATGTAATCCAAGTAGAAAATAACACAATGGTTAGAAATTCCTTAAAGGCATCGTTCCTACTGCTTGATGTCTCATGAATGTAGCGAGAACATTACTAAGCCCAAATGGCATTACCATCCACTCAAACAAACCTTGCTGTTTGAAACATGTCTCCATGTGTCTCCTTCAACAATGCTAATCTAAGGGATATCTGCTTCTCAAATAAAACTTAGTAAAATACTTGTGACTTTCAATTGATCAAACAAATCAGCAATTCTAGGAAGGGGATAGCGATTCTTTACCGTAATCTTGTTCAATTCTCTGAAATCTACACACATTAAGCCATGTACCATCTTTTCTTTGGCACTAAAACAGTTGGATTTACCCACATGGGCGATGTGTTTGTATGATAACCCTTTGTCAAGCAGCTCTTTAGTTTGTTTTTAATTTCACTTTGTTCTCCATGGCCCCAACATCCTATACATGCCAATGTTTGGAAGAGGGAAATCTTGTTGCAACTGTATCTCATGTTGGATACCCCTTTTTGGAAGCAATCCTTTTGGTTCTTGAAACATCTCATCATGTATTGGTTAATAACCTCATATAAATCATATTTCAAATTTGCACCACAACCTTGGAAAGCTTCTTTTCAACATTATTAACAGGTTTGATCATCAATTGGACAAAATTCTTAGCATTGACTAATCTCTTCATTTGTCCATCATTTACAAGTGACAAATTCAACTTCTTTGTATGTTCTCTAACAATGTACTCAACTCCATTTTAAAAAAATTATATTTGTTCTCATGATGATGGAATATGTCTCTCTATCCTTATAAATATGGTCTTCCCAAAATAATACCATAAATATCCAATGGACTAACATCAAGCTCTACCTCATACTGCCAATTTTGTAGTGATGGAAAATCTAATTTTATACCTTCTTGTCACATGCAATTTGGCATTGTCACATATCATCCTAGAGGGTATGGTTTTAGGATGTGAAGTAGTTTCCAAATGCAATTTCTTAACATTGTCTTTAGATATGAGGTTTTCTTGAGATCAACATCAAAAGGTATCTATCTTGGTATGCTTTGAAATAACCCTTATGTGGAAAATCTCTGTTCTTTCTTTTTCATGTTGAGTTTCATTGAGACTACTACTTGAAGAACTAGGCACTTGCAATAGAATCCTTACCTTGAGAACCCAACCATTTGTAATTTTTGTTTCATCTCCCGAATCATTTCCTAAATCATGTTGTGTAGTTGTAGTAGTATTTGGTTTCCCCTTATGGTTGAAATTTTTTGGTTTCATTTAGGGATGAAGTTTCAACAATGGTCTTCATGTGTGCATCTTTTGAACAATGTTTACATGAGTTTCTCTCCCTCTTTCTTGTGAAGCATTCCTTTTCCATTTCCTTTGAATTTCCTCTTTCCCTTGTATCCCTTAACAAATGGCTTGTTCCTACCCTCTTGAGGTTCATTTTCCCTCCCCTCTTACTTCCAAATGAGTTTCATGTACACAAAACTTCATCCCTAGATTTGCAGGTTTAAACATAAGTATTGTGTGCCTCAAGTAACTATGCAATCCTCAATGTATTTGAGTAAAGTTTATTGAGAGATAAATCCTTTTAAAATCAAAGCTCTTCTTCTAAATTATTGAGTGTAGCTTGCACATTCCCTTTGGCTTGTCTAAAATTTTGTCAATCCATAATATCTTTCTGCATGTATGCTAATGGATAAAATTGTCTCTTTTTAAGTGCAACAATAAAATATTTCCAAGAGGATAAACTTTACCAAGATTCTTCATATCCTCTTGAGTTTTGGCTTCCCCATCCAGAATGGAGTGTTGCACTTTCCAATCTAAAAAAAGCAATTTGAATGTGGTTCATATGTTGATTGGGTTGGTGTCATTGATGTCAGCCCTTGAAGAAAAGACCATAGCACAAGGTTTGGGTAATGTACCCAATAGTGTTTGATGTAAATATGAAAATTATTGTTTTGTCATGGTTGATAAGGAAGTAAATATGGATGAACTCAAACTGGTCCCCTTATGGTGAAATCCCTCCACGGAAGGCGCTTTGTGGAGTAAGAGAACCCATGCCCAATTGTGGGAAAATGAGATGAAGGAAAGTGGAATTTGTCAGGGGAAAATATCCTAGATGGATAGTTCTTGTCATGTCATTTCGGTGGTATTTGGAACGTCCTGAACCCCTCCTTGGTTAGAGGGACATAGCCATGAGGAAGTTGGAGACCCCCATGTTTAGGTAATGGACCCAAGTTTGTTTGATAGATACTTGGTATAGTTATGATATATTTTCAGATAATAATATTATATATGGATAGTACATGTACTGACATTTTAGTTTTATGTATAGCACGTCACATAACTCCTCGGTTTTGAGAGTTATGGCCTTCACGAGATGGTAGGGACCCGCATATGTCATCTAGAAGCCCCAAGGTCAAAGTAATCAAAGTGGTTTTAAGAGATTTTAAAAGGTAAATAATAAAAATGAAGTAGCCCAGGTGTATTATAATTCAAGTGATTACAAATAAATTATTTCAATAATCATTTTAATGGAGAATTAAGTGGACCCAACCTAAAATAAGAGTGAGATTGGTAGAGCCTAGAAGATGTTTTAAAGGAAAGCTACTTGGAGGTATAAATAAAAGGGCAAGGCTCTCTCATTTTGAATTACACTTGAGAATATTGAATATCTATAGATTATTACAGAGATTTAAAAATGATATCTAAAGCCAGAATTCTAAGGGAGTGGAAGATGCGGATGGGCTGTTGGTTTCTAAGGTATGTTATTTTCAGGTCATCTCACTATTTTCGCTATAACGTTTTTATATAATGATTCAGATCCACAAATTTCTATACAAGTGAAAACATATCAAGTATCGATTGGTTAAAAATTCAGCTTGTGGGTCATTGTAAGTTTAGGAGTTACACTGTGGAAAATAGGGTTGCTTAGCCAGTCCAGGAGACTTCAGTCAAAATCCCAGTTATTTTCCAGGTAAAACATCATAACTTCTTCACTTAACAAATCCAAATTCAGTGAGACCAAATGTGGTTAGGGTACATTATTTAGTATTCTGTGTAATAGTTTCAGATCATTTCATGAAATATTTTTTCTAGGGCCAGCTCTACAAGGTCGCTCTCTAGAATAAGCCAAATTCAACCAAAGGTTTGTCATTTTTCTATAACTCAGCACCGGAGGAGGGTTCCAAGTAGTGACACTTGGAAGAAATTAAAGATAAAACAAGCTATGAAGCGTTTTATATCAGTTTCAGAGATTTATACATTCTGAGGTTAAAGGTTATGATTACTTCAAGTTAGGATTGTTGACTAATCCAAAACTAGGCATGTTAGACTAAAGAAAGTTTGATGAAAATGCTAGTATCTTGTTTTAAAGTTAAGGAGGTTTGCAGGAATGTGATCCCATATACACCAGGTCTATTCTGAGCTACAAAACATATTTGGATGATAAAATTGATAGGGGCTTTTGGTTGTGGCACATGTTGAATTTATGGATCAAGAACCAAGTAGTTGATGAGTTGACACATACAAGTGTATAGTTGATGATGTTGGTAAATATTGATGATTCATAGTTTATGAGTAGTTGACACATAGTTGGAACATACTTGGTACATGGTTGGATGCACTTGGTTATGGTAAAGAAGTTGATTGAGGTTGGTGCATGGTTGATGCACTTGTTTATGAGAATACTGAGGTTGATTCTGAGGGTTGGTGCATAAGTTGATGCACTTATTTTTTGGTACAAGTTGATTGTAGGTTGGTGCATGGTTGATTCACTTGTTTATAGTACATGTTAATTATGGGTTGATTACTGTGGGTTGATTATAGGTTGGTGCATGGCTGATACACATTTTTATGGTACAGGTTGATTACGAGTTAGATTACATAAGTTCAATGCACTTGTTTATAGTACGAGTTGATTACAGGTTGATTCTGAGTTGGTACAGGTTGGTACACTTGTTTATAGATACAGGTTGACTACAGTTTGAGGTACAGGTTGATGCATGGTTCCAGTTATTGGTACAAGTTGTTTGATGAGCGATTATATCTGATGATAGAATGGCAGTGGTTCCATCATTCACTTCTACTTCAAGGTGGCAGAAAGAGAATGAGGATAGTTGTATTTGAATGTATTGGGGTTGTAGCCTCATACAGTTTGTAACCAGGAGATTTGGGGAGTTGGAGCTTCCCTGGGTTGTAGTCACTGAGAAACTGGGAGGTTGGAGCCTCCCCTTCGGTTGCATCTGAAAACAAAGGAAGTTGGGTACTTCAATGAATGTAATTCTTCAAGACATATAAGAAAGAATTCCGTGGTTTTCTCGATTTGGGTTTCCACGTAAAACAACAGTTGTATTGAATGTGTGTGATTGTTTATTTATTACACTCATTATTGGATACTAATTCTACATTGGTATAACATTTGAAAGAAAAAGGATTATAATTACGTTGTCTTGATTCCACCCCTCTCAATAATCCAACAATTGGTATCCAGGCCGAGGTTCCTTTAAAAATCAGTTTTAACCATTGAAAGGTAGATAATGGAAATTTTTCAACCTCATATAAAAATGGAATACCGATTTGATGGACAAAAAGTATGTTTTGGAGCATAAGGATGAGAGCATATACTTTCGAGGCACATGGGTTTCAAGTTTGGGGAAATCAATTGTAGATGGATACGACACCAATGAGTTCCACCAACAAGTGACAAAGCAATGAAACTTGGTGAGAATAATTCAAAGCCATAAATTCACTTTTGAATGGTCTCGGTGATACAATATTCACCAAAGTTGCACATTGTAAATCTACTAAAGAGATTTACGGAACAAAACTTGAAATATTTATGAAGGAAATTCCAAAGTCAAAGCAATAAAGCTTCAAACTCTGAGTCAGTTGAGAGCGGCTAAAATGAAGGAAGATGAATATCACAGCCTACTTCTTACGGTCAATGAAATGAGTAGATACAATCATAGAAGTTGGGAGAAGAAATCCCGAAGAATACATGGTGTTCAAAAGGTACTAGAATCTCTTCCTATGAGATTCAACCCTAAGATATCAGCACTAGAAGAAGATGGGATCCTAAACTCAATAAGCATGAATGACGCATGGAATCTTCCACGGCATATGAGATGATAATTGAACAAGAAAATCAGGATATAAAAGAAGCAGCCTTAAAGGCATCCAAAGATCAACTGAAAAGGAACAAGAAGAATATAGCAGCAAAACAGCGGCGTCTCGAAGATGATGAAGGGTGAAAGCCAACTAGATCAAAGGCTGAACAAGGGGACCAGCGGTGATGCAGATGGAAACTTCCTTTAATTTGTTTTAATTGTGATGGTATTGGTCATTTTGCTAATTTGTTTTAATTGTGATGGTATTGGTCATTTTGCTAACAAATGTCCTCATAAGAAAAAGAGAAATGATGAAGGTTACTCAAAAGGTAGACAAACATATAAAGGTAAAAGAACTACAAAGAAAGTTTTCAAGAAAAAAAATTTCACCAAAGAAGACATCTCATCATCGAATGAAGATGAAGTCAGTGATAGTGAAACAGGGAGAGTTCTATTCATGGTAGTAGAAGACTCTGATAAAGAAGACTCCGAAGAAGAATATGAAGAATCATATGAAGAAGACATTGAAGAGGCAAAAGTTGACTTCCGAGAAGAATTAATGAGTGCCATAGAAGTTATCAGAAGAGAAAAGAAAAAAAACAAGAAACTACAAGCAGAACTAGATAAGAAAAAAGACACTCAAGAACTAGCACAAATGATTACAAAATTGAAGGTTCAAATAGAAGAAGATAAAAGAATTGAAGAAGCACTCAAAAAACAGCTAGAAGGAAAGGACGGGATCATTGGAAACCTGGAAGCATAGATTGTCACACTAAAAAAGGATATTCAAAAGAAAAATATGCAGAATAGCTCAAAAGTTTTGGATGACATTATCAGCAGTCAAAAATCTTATCTTGAC
>SNQJ01S0258167.1:11062-23467 GCA_010110895.2 Picea sitchensis | reverse complement strand
AAGGAAGCCTGAAGAAATAGCGAAGTCCCGAGTTGCGACGGGTCCCACGGGACTTGTGTGGAGTGCAACACGTGGCATCGCGCATCGGCACTCGGAGTTTGAAAGGGAAAGTCTTCGACATCGCGAGTGGCGATACTCTGAGATATTGACCGTTGACCATTGGGGATCGGGGTTCGGTGTTTGATTGCACGAGAGGAGTGTTGAAGGACTCGCGATATCGCAAGACCCAATCTGCCGATACGCGAAGAGGAAAAATCACCGAGGAACATCCTGTGGGTGACGAAGACTCCGAGGAGGAGTCGGAAGAGCATTGACTCTTTGGGCCGTGTTATAGAAGATCCTGGCGAGAGAAGGGTCCGACCGTGAGGGTTGCGATTCTTGAATCAATTTTGTAGCTCATTATAATTATCAAGATTCTAATGGGGGCCCTTAAAATTTTGTAAAATATTAGGGGGACTTGTTGGGGACCAACAAATGGCGACTTACTGGGTGAAGCAGTAATCTCTTATCTAGAAAGATTTCATCTTAGAAAGAAAAGAATAAGACTTTAGAAGAAGGATTTAAGCTCCCTGAAATAAATTCACTCTGAGACCATGAAGTATTAGGATAAGCTCAGTGTTATAACCAGACAATATAAATTTATTTGCAAGGGATTATAACTTCAAATAATGTCTTAATCAAAGAGTCACAATGTTTATAAAAGAACTTCAATACCATTGACAGAGCCACTGCTGCCAGCAGGCGTCCATAGCCTTGACAGGGATGTCATTTAACCCACTCAAATGCTTTAATCACATCTAATAGTTGTATCCACATGATGTATACTTCCATAAAAGTTAATTTAAAAACATATACCTGCTACCTCTTGAACCGACATTGCTTCGTTGTCAGCAGGCCTGTTCAGTACCTTGACGAAGTTGTCTTGGTATCATGTGTGCATATACCCACTGCCAGCGAGCTTGTTCAGTACCCCGACGGGTTTACACACACTTCCCACACATAAGTGTTTTCGACCCTGTTATGCCACTTTTAAATAGTAATACAATTATAGATTTATTGATGACAAAGAGAGAGGGGTGATACTGGAGGTTAATTGCAATACATGTGAATATTTGATCAAGTTATTTATTTTCTTTCAAAACTGGAAGTTTAATCATGGTTTACAGATTTTAGATTTCCTTTAAGAAATCATCTAAAGAATGGGGAAACACTTAAAAGTGATTCTTTAAGAATATGGATGRCRTAAAAAGTTTAAAGATCATCATAATTCTCAAAGATTTAAACCATATCTCTGGTGTAATACTCTGGTAAAGACAATTTGAGGACAAAATGAAAGTGACAATTGACTTAAAAATCAATTGTCTRAGCTATATCTTAATATCAGGACCTCTTTGAAATATTTCAATTTGCTTGAAAAACACAAGTCTTAAAATAAATGCTTCCTTCGGCAATAGATTTTTTATCAGAAATATATTGATTCAAAAAGATAGATAAGAAGGAAACTCATTCAAAGCAATCAAAGAAAACAAAAAACACACAACATACCAAATCAAATTTTATTAATGGGATTCAAAATCAAAAGTACACAAAATCAAAACAACAAAAGAAAAAATTTCAAGAAATGATTTTGGCCAAAGATAAACTTGAGCTTTTGATTCCACTAGCATCTCACTGTAAAATAAAGGAAGAACTAAATCATATAAAACATCATGTGCAAGCAAGTTATTTTCTTAATATAGTGATGCATGAGATGCTACTTTGACCAAGCATTATTATTCAAAATAAAAGAGACTAAAAAAAAATAGAAAAATCCTTATTAATATGAGTGCAGTCCTACTCGTGGCACCTTGGGTCAGGGTTGAATTGATAGTTCAAATTTACTTATCTCTTTACTTTCCATTTAAAATTTTCATGATGATACTGTGTTTTTGAAAAGAAATGTTCAATGAAAAGCAGAGAAAAAAATATTTAAAGTGGACTTCCCTAACAACATTCATATTATGGTTCTCTTATTGTACCCACTCGTGTTCATAACTGCATTATTACACAAAGAAATATTGAAAAATAAAACTAAAGGAAACGTACTCCTAAACCTACTCTAAACTACTAAATAGATCAAAACGCTAAGTAAAATCATATTTGCAATGCAGCCACAAGAGCATCTTCAATCCTATACGGCATGGAAAATCGAAAATCATAATAAAAGAATGTAGTATTTATAGATGCAAAAGAAATATGCCATGCTTACCTCCTATATATTCATTTAAAAACAAAACAAGAATGACCTTACCATTCTTTTGAAACTTCTTGATGTACGAATCCTCCAACCATTCTGCAATCTTGTCGTGATATGGGTCATAATGGAATGAATGAGTGTAAGTAAGTTTGGAAAACTTTTCATTATTATAGGGACCTGACATAACCATCAACCAAGGCCGAAGTGCTCTATCCTCCTAACAATTCTCCAATTGTTCATCAATTTCTTCACATGAAGGATCTAAGAGAATCATGTTATGCTTACTTCCTAGATATTTAGGTAAAAACAAAGCAAGCACAACTTTATCTTTATTATGAAGATTTTTCATATACGAATCTTCAAGCCAATCTAAGATCCTGTCATAAAAATTATGATGCAAACTATGAATTTGATGAAACGGATATATCAATGGGGAACACATCATAAGAGGATTCATGACATCAGTTAGATTATTGGTTTGAACGCTTCGTTTGATGATATTGATCATTTCAAAATGTGAAGCATAAACATTAAAATTCGAACTAATAAAATAACAAATATGCAATGTAAAATATTTGATCTCCATAAGGATGAGTGAATTGTCTTTTTCAACAATAAATCATGTAAAATCATCTTGCAACATGTTATTTTTCCATGCGAGTGACGAAAGCGAAAGAGCATCAAATACAACTTCATAAATGTTATGTTTGGAATTAGTTTCACCAAATTTTGGCATATCGAAAAGATTTGATTGTGATGGAAAAGAGTAAGATATTGTGGGTAAAGTATCAAGTCCACCAGAATCTAAGAAGAGTTTGGGATATAAAGAGTAAAAGGAATCAGAAATGATCACATGAAAAAAATATCTTGAGCTATGATATTTAACAATGGTATTCTCAAGACATTCCTCTTTACTTTTCTTAAAACTTTTACTATGTTTTGGTGATAAATTCTTCAACATAATATGATCATCTAAATTTGTCTCATGTATGATAGATAATTCAAAACTTTCACGACAACCATCTGATATTTCTAGTGGATAAGGTATGATTTGTAGATGAGGGTTTAAGGTTTCTTCTTCCAATTGCATATCTACATCTCTAATCAGTTTCATAGGAATGATAGAATTCTTAAGATCATTTTCATCACGTGAGTATTCTTCAATAACTGAATTTAAGTATTGATTAGATATAGATTTAGAAGAATAAGGACATTCATCTTGACCCAACATCAAATATTCTTCCATGATGTTTGAGGACTGAGTATACAATTATTCAAAGGAAAAACCAATTTGATTTTCAGTAAGAACATTTTCTATAGATTCTACCTCCCTTTCTTGTTCAAAATTTTCGGACGGATTCCTCTCATCTCACGAACAAAATTCTTCTCACAATTGAGTGATACGATTTGCAATCGATTCATCATTCACGATAGAATGTGATTGGATGAAAGAGACACAAGCATACTAGAGGAGATTTAGTACAAATGACATGTCATCAAAATTAACTTTACAGAGAACATGATAGATTCTTGTTGAAAAGCTTTCTGGAGATGAATTGCAATTGATTAGTAAAGTCTGAAATTCTTCACATAATTGATTGTAATTATATTATTCAAAATCATCTAAAAATTCATCTACAAACTGAAACCAATCAATAATGTGATATGTTGGAAAAGACTCAAACCAATGTTTAATCCGACCCCTGAAAGTGAAAGCAAACAATCTGCATAAAACCTTTAAATCAGAAATGTCATACTTGATGCATTTACACCAAAACTTGTTAAGATGGTCTTTTGCAGATACATCCCCCCCACCATCAAAGGTGAGTTTGGACAAGAGAAATACTCTCTCGTTGGGAATATCAAGTAATGAGAAGTGGAAAGAATGTTCCAACACAGTGATTTGGGGAGCCATGGGAAATTAAATAAATTTGAAGCAAAGACTCCTACAAGGATAGCTTGTCAGTCTAGACTGCCTTCTAGTGCATTTCAAGATGAAACAGAAGAAAAGTTTATAAATATGGAATTATGGCAGGCTGAGGGGTAAAATTTTTAATCATTAAATTTACCTTGGCCCTCCTTCTAGCGTCATTTGTTGATGGGAAAATTTGACATGCTGTCAACTGGAAGAATAGATGTGATCCGGGGTTGTCTAAATAACCCAAGCCATTTGGTTTAACCTATTCTAACAGGTGTAATGGCTTCGTTAGCCAACTAGGGTCCTAAAGATAGAAAAACTAACTAAAGAAAAGATTCTAACAAATGATATATCACTCACTTATGTTTATTAAAAATAAATGTGAATATAAACAATATATATACAGGTTACAAGGTTTGCATGAAATCTTGCGAAAATGATTGTTTGATAAGGTTTTTGAATCAAATATGAACAACACTTTTTTTTTTTTTTTAAATATATTAAACAAATAAATACTAAATGAATACAATTGAAATAGTGACACAAAAATAGTAAAAGCTAATTAATGTAATCATTGTTTCATTCATAAACAATTCTAAATAAAAGAAAAGAATGCATCTACTAACCTCTAACTGATCAGGCAACTGAGTTTATCTTCATGTGTTGTATGAGCTCCTGCCTGTACTATTGTTAAGGGAAACCTATAACAACACAATACTAGCACTTCCAGAATACATTCAAAGAAGTATTTGATATTGGAGTAAATTAATAACAACAGAAAGACATCTAATTAAAAAAATTATTGTGATCTTAAGATGATCAATATTTAAGAATGAGAGAAAACTCAGATCTGAATATTGATTTTATCCAACATTTAACATTAAGAATAAATTCAAAAATGATCAAATGATATATCAATCAGACATAAAAAAATGGAATAAGAAATTATGGACATCATATAACATTTAATAGTATGAAAACACCATATGATGACAAGCTAAAGCTAAAATCAACCATAATGACATTTTCATAATACAACACTAATGAAAGAACGAAATGGAATAAGCATCACACAGGTGTAAAGACAAATATGATTTGTTTTCCCATATTCTTCCTCAAAATCACATGCCCATATTGTAGTCCTGGAAGAATTTTTAAGATAATAGACTCTTAAAGATTGAAAAAATAAATACATAAATGATAACAATTAACCATGTATTGATAGAATAGACTAAAGCTAATTTAAATCAATTCATAATCAATTATTCAAAGAATATGAAGATATTATAATAAAAATAAAACCATTTTACTCACAGAACAAAAGCCATTAAGCAACCTGGAATTCCATATTCTTCTTTGAAAATACTTGTCCATTCTCCCAAAGATTCCAACCATCTGTTACCCCATTTCAGAAGAAAAAAATTTTACAAAAAAATAATATACAAAAGAGAAAGGATAAAAATCCTTCTCTCCAATTCTTCGATCTCCTTTGGCTCTGATCTTTCGCATATATTTATACAATGAATGAACAGTATGGGCTTCACTATTAATTTTCTCCACCTGAAATTTGTCTCGTAAAGAGACTTCAATATCTCTCAAATCGTGCATTGTTTTGGGAAAATTTATATACGGAAGGTAAATGGGTCAATTTGGGTTCTGGGTTTTCAACCGTTTCTTCATATTCCTCATGGTTTGGCTGCAATCAGTCCTGCAAAATCGTTTGTCTGATCTTTATGCCTTTCCAATTTTTATTTGTTGTTGCTCATAAAATTATTTGTAGCACTCCAATATTATTTTTGGATCAACCATCCTGAACGTATTTGGATAATAAAATCAAGCCATGATCATATCCGTATCAAATATTTGATAATAGAAGCATGTGAAACAAAAAGAAACCAAAAGTTTTTAAGAAACGATTTTGGCCAAAGATAAACTTGATCTTTTGGATCACCTAGCATCTCACTGTAAAATAAAGGAAGAACTAAATCATATAAAATATCATGTGCGAGCAAGTTTTTTTCTTAATATAGTGATGCATGAGATTCTACTTTGACCAAGCATTATTATTCAAAATAAAAGAGACTAAAAGAAAATAGAAAAATCCTTATTAATATGAGTGCAGTCCTACTCGTGGCACCTTGGGTCAGGGTTGAATTGATAGTTCAAATTTTCTTATCTCTTTACTTTCCATTTAAAATTTTCATGATGATACTGCGTTTTTGAAAAGAAATATTCAATGAAAAGCGGAGAGAAAAATATTTAAAGCGGACTTCCCTGACAACATTCATATTATGGTTCTCTTGGTGTACCCACTTGTGTTCATAACTTCATTATTACACAAAGAAATATTGAGAAATAAAACTAAAGGAAACTTACTCCTAAACCCACTCTAAACTACTAAATAGATCAAAGCGCTAAGTAAAATCGTATTTCCAATGCAGCCACAAGAGTATCTTCAATCCTGCACAGCATAGAAAATCGAAAATCAGAATAAAAGAATGTAGTATTTGTAAATGCAAAAGAAATATGTCATGATTACCTCCTATATATTCATTTAAAAAAAAACAAGAACGACCTTACCATTCTTTTGAAACTTCTTGATGTATGAATCCTCCAACCATTCTACAATCTTGTCGTGATATGGGACATAATGTCATGGAAGAGTGTAAGTAAGTTTGGAAAACTTGTCATTATTATAGGGACCTAACATAACCATCAACCAAGGCTGAAGTGCCCCATCCTCCTGACAATTCTTCAAGTGTTCATCAATTTCTTCACATGAAGGATCTACGAGAATCATGTTATGCTTACTTCCTAGATATTTAGGTAAACACAAAGCAAGCACAAATTTTTCTTTATTATGAATATTTTTCATATACGAATCTTCAAGCCAATCTAAGATCCTGTCATAAAAATTAGGATGCAAACTATGAATTTGATGAAATGGATAAATCAATGGGGAACACATCATAAGAGGATTCATGACATCAGTTAGATTATTGGTTTGAACGCTTCCTTTGATGATATTTATCGTTTCAAAATGTGAAGCATAAACATTAAAATTCGAACTAAGCAAAGAACGAATATGCAATGTAGAATATTCGATCTCCATAAGGATGAGTGCATTGTCTTTTTCAACAATAAATCATGTAAAATCATCTTGCAACATGTCATTTTTCCATGCGAGTGACGAAATTGAAAGAGCATCAAATCCAACTTCATAAATGTTATGTTTGGAATTAATTTCACCAAATTTTGACATATCGAAAATATTTGATTATGATAGAAAAGAGTAAGACACTGTGGGTAAATTATCAAGTCCACCAGAATCTAAGAAGAGATCGGGATATACAGAGTAAAAGGAATCATAAATGAGCACATGAAAAGAATATCTTGAGCTGTGATATTTAACAATGGTATTCTCAAGACATTCCTCTTTACTTTCCTTAAAAATTTCACTCTATTTTGGTGATAAATTCTTTAACATAATATGATCATCTAAATTTGTCTCATGTATGATAGATAATTCAAAACTTTCAAGACAACCATCTGATATTTCTTGCAGGTAAGGTATGATTTGTAGATGAGGGTTTAAGGTTTCTTCTTCCAATTGCATATCTACATCTTTAATCAGTTTCATAGGAATGTTAGAATCTTAAGATCATTTTCATCACCTAAGTGTTCTTCAATAACCGAATTTAGGTACTGATTAGATATAGAGTTAGAAGAATAAGGACATTCACCTTGAACCAACATCAAATATTCTTCCACGTTGGTTGAGAACTGAGTATACAATGATTCAAAGGAAAAACCAATTTGATTTTTAGTTAGAACATTTTCAATAGATTCTACCTCCCTTGCTTGTTCAAAATTTTCGGATGGATTCATCTCATCCTGCGAACAAAATTCTTCTCGCAATTGAKTKATAGGATTTGCAACCGATTTATCATTCACGATATAATGTGACTGGATGAAAGAGACACAAGCATCATAGAGGAGATTTAGTACAAATTACATCTCATCAAGATTAAATTTACAGAGAACATGATAGATTCTTGTTGAAAATCTTTCTGGAGATGAATTGCCATTGATTAGTAAAGTCTGAAATTCTTCACATAATTGATTGTAATTATATTTTTCAAAATCATCTAAAAATTCATCTACGAACTGAAACCAATCAATAATGTGAGATGATGGAAAAGACTCAAACCAATGTTTAATCCGACCCCTGAAAGTGAAAGTAAACAATCTGCATAAAAMCTTTAAATCAAAAATGTCATGCTTGATGCATTTACACCAAAACTTGTTAAGATGGTCTTTTGCAGATAAATTTCCCCCACCATCAAAGGTGAGTTTGGACAAACGAGATATTGTCTTGTTGGGAATATCAGGTAATGAGAAGTGGAAAGCATTTTCCAACACAGTGATTTGGAGAGCCATGGGAAATTAAATAAATTCGAAACAAAGACTCCTACAAAGCTAGCTTGTCCGTCTAGCCTGCCTTCTAGTGCATTTCAAGATGACACAGAAGAAAATTTTATAAATCTAGAATTATGACAGGCTAAGGGGTAAAAATTTTAATCATTAAATTTATCTTGGCCCTCCTTCTAGCACCATTTGTTGACGGGCAAATTTGACATGTCGTCAACTGGAAGAATAGATCTGGTCTGGGGTTGTCTAAATAACCCAAGCCATTTGGTGTAACCTATTCTAATAGGTTTAATGGTTCCGTTAGCCAACTAGGGTCCTAAAGATAGAAAAGATTCTAACAAATGATATATCACTGACTTATGTTTATTAAAAAGAAATGTGAATATAAACAATATATATACAGGTTACAAGGTTTGCATGAAATCTTGCAAAAATGATTGTTTGATAAGGTTTCTGAATCAAATATGAACAACACTTTTTTTTTTAAAGATATTAAACAAATAAATACTAAATGAATATGATTGAAACAGTGACACAAAAACAGTCAAAGATAATTAATGTAATCATTGTTTCATTCATAAACAATTTGTAACGATCCTCGTCGTTACGACGACAACCTCATATAACAAGTGCAAATTTTTTTTTTGTTAAAAGTGTGTGCGCGCGTGTACAAGAGAAACAAACACATTCAAAACTGCTTCGCCACCCGACAACGAACAAGATGCATACCATGATGAACACAACAAGACGACAAAGGACGCCCAACAAGTAACTGCATGCATTTAACGACGATCAATCGAAAATAAGTAAGACTGACTACCTGTCCGTCCTACTCTGCAAGGGTTAGGACCTCCAAGACACATAATCAACGCTCAAGCCCAGGTTCCCATGATTTTAACCATTTAAGCTCTCAGGGCTGGCGACTGTTCTGAGGAACATGGAGGTGTCTACATCCCGCCCGACACAAGTAGACCAAGCAATTAAATGATCACAACTAAGTACAACAATTATTGACTGAACAACTATGTCCTCTCCGGAATGTGCAAATCAGAAGGACTCCAACAACGACCAACCATTGTTAAGACAAGGTAAATTTCTACGACTCAATTGGAATTAATCACAGACCATTACTCCATGAATTTCATTAATCGATGAGTCATCCAACCCAACCTTAGAATAATGTAAATTGAAGTAATTGCAAACCCCATTACCAAATCATAATAATCCATGATACTTAGTTCAAAGACCTTACATTTCATGTGTCGTCAATAACAACAAAATTTCATTAGCATTACAATAAAAGAACATTGCCATTATATCTTATATTACAATAACTTGCAATTAAAATAACAAACAAATTACCTATCATGTTATCAACACCAACCTTATATCTTTATTTTATATTGCAATAAAGTACTACCTTTACATATTACCCACAATATATTTTAATGAAGTTACTCCATACATATTACAGTAAGGTAACAATGCCATTACATGATATTACAATAACTTAGCAATCTAAAATGTCCACAGACTTTACATTGATATGTTTCTAACCCTAACATCACTTTCTATATCACCATAACCTTTCAATTAAATAATAAGGATTTTACATTTTATTTATTATTAATAAAATAACACTACACTAACATTACCATAACCTAACCATATCATCACTTTTGTATTATAATGATATTTCAATTAAATCAATCAAGGACTTTTCATGGCATTGTTGTTCATAACAATTGAAACTACTAAAACAAGACCAGAAAATAACCATATCGTTACCTTTATGTTAAGTAGCCTTGAAATTAAAAATAACAAGGACCCTACCCTTACGTGTTACAATCACATTTTATAATCATTACAAAATTCCTAAACAATAGGTACAACAACTATACCCTTACGTCATGTAAAAACAATAATTTAGTCACCCAACATTCACACCTGAAAAACACAGTTGAAGTTGTCAATAGCAATAAATCTAGCCGCTGAGAGCGCCTGCCAGAGACCAAGCGGGCCACTGTTGCGCGCATGCCTAAATTTCATTAGGGTTTAAATGCAGGTAACAAAATAAAGTCAACAATCTAGGAAATCATGCTGACACCCCAGTTAAGACAGGCAGCGTTGAAAGCGCAGACTAAAATAAACGAGCTATCAACCGGAGACCAACATCTCAATTCGCCTTCAAAGAGCAGAGATAATCAACATTCGCCTTCAAATAAAAGGGAGCAGACGTAAAACAAACGTAGAGATTTAGGGTAACCTCTGCCAATTCACAGAGGATTAATAACACCACACGCAGAGATTACAATAAATCATAGAGCAATTCCTAATAGCAAACACGCAGGGATATATTACCAAAGCGTAGCAAATGACCAACACCAGGCAGAGGTTAAGGTTGGAAACCGGGGGTATCCTCCAGCGATTTAAGACACAAAATGCAGAGAATTAAACACCCAATGACTCAGTGAATTACACACCGAAATTTGCAGTGAATGGCGTTGAAACCGTGGGTATCCTACAGCGATTTACCCACGCAAAACTTGCAGAGAGAGATGCGTTGAGAAGGATTAGAGGTAAAGTGTATGGGACGGATTCTTGCTCCAAAGGCAATGACAATAAAGGAGAAAAGCAGCCCCTCTCATTAAGAGATGGTGTAAGTGTTGAAATGCTTAATTTCATTTGTTTATCTGCTGGAGCCGCGCATACTGGTTTAATCCCCTTTTTATTTTATTTTTATTTCAATTTAAGGATCCCAATCCTACACAATTTGAATTATGATAAGATCATATCTTTTAACGCACCAGCCAAGACACCTTCCACACATAATGGTATAAAATTAGATGGCCAATACCAACATATCGGCAAGTAGAATATCCCAGGATACTCACGGATTAACTAGTTCGAGGAAGGTATACAACAATAAGAACACCCAATCGTAGAAGTGGATTCTGCCATTTGAAAGGTAGAGGGAGGGAAGTTTGGTAAAATAGAAACTGTTAGCATTATTCAAGCCAACAGAAACATCTGTTCCATGCACCGGGACTGTTCATGGTGGTAAGGGATATTATTAAAGTGTTCACTTCCGACCTAAATTCCAGTAACACTCTTAGTACCCCATTACAACGAATTTGCTAGAATGGGAGTTTCTTCAGCAATCAAACTACAAGGCTGGATGCAGGATGAATCAATCAATGAAAATGCCAGTAATACAGAGGGGACAAAACGAAATCAATTGTTTTTTTTTTATATCTATTAAAAACAAAGGAAAAATGTTATTTACAGAGGTAATTAACATCAGTAACAAATTTCATTATCTGAGTTTTTCAATAGCTATTTAGTGGTAATCTATCCCCAAGGAACCCATAGAAGATAAATCAGTACATGATTTCAACAGTAATATTGTATCGCATGAGAATTTTTAAATAAAAATAGCAGTTGCAGCAGCTACACTTATAATCGCCGAGTAGAAAAATATAACAGCCATTAAAGCCAATTACAACCAATATTATGATACCAGCCTAGATCATAATGCATCCTATTCTACCAAATTAAAAACAAAACCATACCGTTTCCTTAGCTCCCGCCTCGAATGATGACTTCGCACTCCATGTCGCTCCTACTCATCGTCCATCAAGACTACACCGGTACCTCCCAGCCAATCGCTAGGGGTACTCTGCTTCCCCCTTAGCCCCCCAATCCGCAAAGGGGCCACACACAATCAAGATGGTCCGTCTAGCTTCCCAGCTCGCCTCGCAAGGCCGAGCTACCACTCCTATCCAAGCTGGAAAATCCCAACTCCTCACAAGTAATCAGT
>SNQJ01S0258166.1:0-12405 GCA_010110895.2 Picea sitchensis | reverse complement strand
TTCATTCAAGAACAAAATAAAAGGACTAATATTCATTAACAAATAGTTACCAATTACATTTAGAAACAATTATCTATTTCATATCAAACTCCAACCTTCCAACTGACTGAGGGTGAATGCCTTTCCACCCAATTGTAGGCTCTACTGTACTATTTATTTCTATAGCAAGCCACCCCCATCCCAGGACATCATACCACGAAGGTAATCTCAGGTTAAGGTTTTGAAGTGAAGGTTACTCTCCTTCACCCATTGGAAATAACATAATTCCCTCTTCCCACTAAGTCTAGGGCCACCACGAGCTTACGGGGAACCTTCCCAGCTGGATTTCCTTTGCACAAGGGAGTCCCTTCTCTACTTCATAGTCCCTCAACACCCTCTCCTTACCAGTGTTGATTTCTTTTCAGAAAGAACCAACTCACAATCCTCATTTCCCTAGTCTGAGATTATTTGTTTTTTGTTCCAAATCGACCACACTTCATTGGATAAAATTCCTATTTTCCTCATACAAACTTCCTATTTTTTCTCTGCTCATCTCACATGTGTGCTCTATTTGTGTTGGTGTGCATACTTGGCTCTATGACTATTACAAATATCCTCTCCTCAAATCCATACCCCTCTGCTTTCCTTCCCCCCAATCTATTGCATTCCCTTGCCTCAGTTCCTCATATTACTTCTATCAGAAGCAATCCTAGGGGTGAAGCTCCCAAGTCGAAGGGGAACCATAATAATCCTGGATGGAAAATTCAACTAACCCAATCATTCTTCTCTATACACTTATGAAGGTAGTCATAACTACCCCAACTACCAGGTCTCATCCCCATTAACTGGATTTCTTGTGATCATGGAAAAACATGGTACTTATTGTAGGTTTGTTCATTCAAGGTTAATCAGTTGGAGGTTGGATTTATTGGGAAATTATTACATTTCCTAGTTCCTCCTCACCAATTTCCACTTGTGGTAGCATGTCCAGTACTACACGGCTTCCACTTTAGTCAACTGGTTGGAAATTTTCATTAAACATAAAACAAAATTACAGTGTTCATTAATTACAATCATGAAGTATTAATTATAATTATAGACTTGGGGGAAACAATGTCCTCATTGTTTTACCATCTCGGGGTAATCCCCCCCAACCCCCTTAAAAGGAAACAATCTCCTCATTGTTTTACCATCATATATACACATTTATATAGAGAATAAAAATGGGTATGCCATCCTCTAGTTCCCATGCGACGTTGTCTGCTCCAAAGTGCTTCCATGGCACCTTGATTTCCATGACAACTCACTTCTGGAGAAATATCTCTCTCCTGTCCAATATGTGTTGAGGCTTTGGCTGAAATTCTCCCTTTGGTTCCATCTGTATAATAGTCCAATCAATGACATGATTAGGATAATGGATATACTTCTTACATAAATATACATGGAACCCATTCTGAGCTTTAACAGTAGGACGTATATCTAGTTGGTATGCCACCATTCCCACTCTTTCTAGGAATTAAAATAGCCCAAAATAGTGGAGATATAGCTTGGCACAAGTTCCCATTATTAGGGATATCCTCTTGGGATTCACCCTGAAATACACATGTTCTCCCACCTTGAACTCCTTATGGGTTATTTTTATATCAACACAGATTTTATGTTTGTCTTCGACCATCTTCAAATTCTGTTTAATTATGATTACTTCTTTCTCCATCTCCTTCAATAATTCAGGTCCAAGGGTGATCTTTTCCACTGGATTATCCCAACTAATTGTAATTCTAGACTTTCTACCATACAAGGCCTCAAATATGCTCATATTTAGTGACTCTCGGTAGAAATTATTGTAGGAAAATTCTACCAAGGGTAGATATTCTTCCCACTACTTGGGTTGATGCATAAAATGCATCCTAAACATATATTATAGCACCTTATTCACCCTCTCAGTCTATCTATATGTTTGGGGATGGTAAGCGGTTTTGAATGAAAATTGCATTCCAAATCCCACAAATAGGATTTTCTAGGAATTAGACGTGAATTTAGCATCCCAATTTGAGATAATGGTCTTGGGCATACCATGTCATCTAAAAATTTCCTTTATAAAAGCATCAACACCATATATAAATTTATAAGTGGAATTTATTTGGATAAATGATTTAAGTTGCTCAATTTTTCCACCACCACCATGATTACATCATGCTTTTTGGGTGTTCTTGGAAACCCTGTATTGAAGTCCATGGAGATAATCTGCCACTTCCATTATGGAACTGGTTGCAACAATCCTGCAGGGTGCTTGTGATCAACCTTTACTTTTTGGAACTCCAGGCACCTAACAATATAGTCTATGATTTCATTTTTCATTCCTGGCCAATAATACAATTGTCTTGCCGCTGTTATCATATTTTGATAACCAGGATAACCCATATAAGGTATTCTGTGAAAATCAACCATTATGAGGTTTTTCAGCTATGCTGGAGTGAGTATGTACATCATGTTATTGTACATCAACAACCCATCTATTGTGAGCTGGTATCCCTTGTATTTATTCCCCTTGGGTCCTTGTCGCAAGATTTCTTTCACTAGATTAAATTATTCATCACTTTGTAAAATAAGTTTGATTCTCTGCTTTGTATCAGATTCACACATTCTTACTGTTGCTAAGTGTATCGTTTGTACACTTCGACTGAGTGAATCTACCACTCGATTTTCCTTCCCTTTAATATGTTTTATTGAAAAATTAAACTCACTGATTAGTGGCATCCATATGGCATGTCTGACATTTAACTAAGGCTGGTCAAATAGGTATTTCAGTCCACATTGATATTTCATCAAGAAAAATATCCTTCCAAGTAGGTAATGCCTCCAAATTTTTAAAGTGTGAAAAATGGTTGCAAGCTCCAAGTAATGAGTGACATAAAAATGGTCATGCTCATTTAATTTCCTTGATTCACAAAAAATCACATGTCCTTCTTGCACTAGGACCCCACCAAGTCCTTCCTTGCAAGCATCAATATAGACTAGGAAATATTTTCCAGGGCTTGCAATATTCAAGATATGGGCATTAGTTAAGAGGTGTTTCAGTTTTTGAAAGATGGTCTCACACTCTGGTGACCATACAAACTTTACCCTTTTTCTCTATAATGAGGTGATGGGATGAAATATCTTGGAAAATACCTTAATGAACCTCCTGTAATATCCCGCTAATCCCATAAATGATCTTACCTCAGATACATTTATAGGAGTTGGCTAATCCACTATTGCCTTAATTGTTTTTGGATCAGAAACCACTCCATCTTCTAAAATTGTGTGACCCAAATATTAGATCTCCCTATGAAGATGTCACAGTTGCTATATTTAGCATACAAATGGTGATCTCTTAGCACCTATAACACCAATCTAATATTCTCTTCATTCTCTTCCTTGGTATTGGAATATAACAAGATATCGTCAACAAACAAAAGAATGATCTTGTCCAAATACTTGCTAAGAATGTTGTTCATCAAACACATAAAGGTGGTTGATGAGTTGGTAAGCCTAAAAGGCACTACAAAAAATTCATAGTGTTGATACCTAGTTCTAAAAGCTATCTTGTGGATTTATTCATCCTTAATTCTAACTTGGTGATATCTAGATATCAAGTCTATTTTAGAAAAAAACTATAGCTCCACTGAGTTGATAAAAAAATCATCAATCCTGGGTAGTGTTGGATATGTGTTATATTATTTGAAAAATTGATCCCATGTATTGTACACTAGTATGGGAGAAAATGGGTTTGGGGGGTGCTTTTCACTCTCTAGCCAGAAGGTTTGTGGGGGTTTTGGGGTGGGAGCCCTCGAGAAAATATTTTTGGTTAGTTTTTGGTGGTTTTTTGCATCTGTTTTTCGCAGTTTTTTGGCACACGGTTTTCATCGAAGGTTTTCTAATTCTGGTTAAGGAATTAGGGTTGTTGACTAATTCAGGTCAATGGATTAGGGGTTTATATGATGCAAGATCCTATATGTATATTGTATTGTAAAAAATGAAGAGGATGAATAAATAATATTAGAGGTGCGACTCTAAACATGTTGTTGGTTTTCCTGGTTTGGGTTTCCAAAGTAAAAATCTCCGTATAATGTTTGTGTGTGTGTGCCATTGTATCTTTTCTATTTTTATTAAGAATATTTTTGAAGTAATTAATTTTACAAGGTTAAAATCTACATGTAGTGGGTACTTGTTCTTGATGGTCATCTTGTTTAACTATTGGTAGTCGATACACAACCACAAGGTACCTTGTTTCTTTTTTACGAATAACGTTGGTGATCCCCATGGGGACACACTCGACCTAATATACCCTTTATCCATAATCTCTTTTAATTAAAATTTTAACTCCACCAGCTTTGGCGTACTCATCCTATAGGGAACTTTAGATGCCAGTATTGCTCCTGTTACAAGGTCTATGGAAAAAACGATATCTCTTTTAGGGTGAAGTCCGGGTACCTCCTCTGGAAACACATATTTGAATTCATACAACATTGGGTGATCCTAAATCTTCAACTTGTCGTTATCTATTGCATTTAATGGTTGTATTGCATAAAAGGGATACCCTTTTCAACTAAATTTCTTGAGTTGTAGTGCTAATATTTTCCTCACCAATATAGGCTTCTAGATTCTCTACAACACCCTCGTGTTTCCTTCACTATATTCACATTCTAAGGTTTTGTCATAACAATCTAACTAGTCCATGCCTAATAGTATGTCATATGACCACAAAGGTATGATATTTAAGGTTTCTTATGAATGTAATCCTTTTATTTCAAATGGGCATGCTTCAATCATTTCTATTACCTTCCACTTGGTTCTTGTGGCTAGTTGAACTAACCATGATTTTACTTGCTTCTTTATATGTTAGAATCAATGTCAATCGAAATTGGGGATAAATATAACTAAGGTTCTGATCCAGATTTAGGAGTGGAACAAGTTGATTAACATACTGAATACAATAAACATGAAGATATGAAGAATAACAGAGAAATCCAGTGAACAATATCTTCTATTGAATAATGAAAATCGTTGAAACTGTAAAACTGTAGAACCGAAACACTTGCTCGAATGGTGGTAAATATCTCTGAGAAGAGATGTGGCTACTATGCGCATCCGTCTGAGCATAATGAATTGAAATAAGGCTCTAGACGCCTTTTTGATATTACTCATGAATGCCAAAACCCTAGACATCCAAAAACCTAACCCTAAGAGGTGAAACGTCAATAGTCATGCGGGTTCCTATGGTAAGTTGATACCTCAACTTCTCGGGGTCGTAAATTTTGCATACGAACTTTGTTTTAGGCGCGTGATAGCCCGTTGGAAAATTATTTTAGAGAAATATACATTTCACCATCAAACTCCGACTCCATCGACAATTTGACTGTGGCGAGCCAAAAATGCACTATTTAGGCCTCCAAAATGGCCCTGGAAGTACAAAAAGATGTACTGACATGAAAACGTACAAAATAAGCTAGTTGGATTAGGTGAGAGGCCACCAATATCCACCTAAAAGATGTGTTGGGATTCAGATAGCCCCAAAAGTGTAGAACCCACAACTACAAAGAAGTACAAAAGAACGTTCTGAACTAAAAATGAACAAGAGGTAGTTGGAATAGGTGGGTGGCCACCAATAGCCAACTGGATCAATCCTCCCCCCTTAGGAAGAAATGGTATCCATTGCGTTGAATTCCCCCATCAAGTGAGGAAAATTTTGTTGGATTTGGCCCCGGGTGAGCCACTTTCCTTGGTGTAGAAGTTGCCCTGCCTTGACAACCAGATAAAGCTGGATTCTCTACTAGCAAGTGCCCTTAACCTGTGTGTCCACCATCTGATCAGTGGATGCTTGTTCCATGCAGTCAGGGTTGAGATTTGATGGTTTCAGTTGTTCTGCGATCTCTGAGGTGTCCAATAATGGTGGAAAATATGGTCGAAGGAGGTCCACATTGAACAATGGGTGTAGGCCAAGGAAGGGTGGAGTGTTGATCTCAAAAGATTTGCTACCCATGGCCTTGGTGATAGTTTAAGTCCCATAGCAAAGTGGGCGAAGCTTCTGATGGGGCCCTGTGAGATGCTCCTTCTGCAAATGTAACCAGACTTTGTTGCCAACCTAAAACTGGTGTGGTACCCTGTGTTGATCATGGCGTTGCTTGTACTTAGCATTGGATTTCTACAAAATATCCTGGACCTTTTGGTGGATGTGTTGAATCCGCTGAATGAATCTTGTGGCTTTGTCAATCGCAAACTGATCACGGGAAGAGTCTGTCTATGTAGTGGTAAGAGGAAGTGCAACTTCAATGGGTCCCAAGGCTTGGAATCCTATCCCCACCTGAAATGGGCTATGGCTAGTGGAGCTATGGAGAGCCCTGTTGTAACTATGATGAAGATAGGGGAGACTCTCGTCTCATGTACGTGGATTCTTAGAGTTATACATGAACATTATGTACATAATAATTCAATTGAGGACCTCTATTTTTCCATTCGTTTGGGGGTGGAAAGCAGTGGATTTTGTGAGCTTGGTGTCCAACAATGACCAAAGTCTCAACCAAAATGTGTTGAGATGATGGTATGTGGTATCCCAAAGAGGACCCACACTCATTTGAAGAAGATATTGGCAGTATCTGTCACTATGATATTCTTCTTGCAGGCTGTGAGGATGGCCATTTAAAAAAATGGATCAACGACCACAAATACACAGTCATTTCCTTGCTTGGTGGATGGAAGGCCATACATGTAATCCATTGAGATGGATTCCCAAGGCTTCTCAGGAGTAGGAAGAGGGGTGCATAAGGCTTGATTCATGATGGATGGAATGGAAATGGCATAAAAAATGCAATATATGATATACTTACTGACGCCCTGTCAAAGTTTTGGCCAATAAAAATGTTTCTGCAGAATGACCACAGTTTTCTCCATGCCAAAATGTCTTTCCATTCGACTATAGTGGGCTTCCGAAATTAGCTTTGCACGCTTTCTTGTAGGAACACAGAGATGACCCAGGTGGAATAATAATCCATCCTGGATGTGAAAATCAGTGACAATCACGCATGTATCTAAGAACTGATAGGTGGTGGCGAAGTTTGGATCTTGTTGATAAAGTTGGGTCCAATCAGATGCCTCATGTCCACATGAATGGAGCACAGTGGTGAGTGAAACCACAGGAGGTCGAATGAGGCAGTCAATGACATGATTTGAGATACATGTCTTATACTTGATATTGATATGGAATTGCTGTAGGTAGGTGGACCAATTATGATGGCAATCGTTCTGCAATTTCCCCTGTGTCTATATGAGCTGCAAAGGCTTGTGATCAGTGTGTATGATCATCTCCTTTACCAAAATGTAATGTTTCCATTGACGACAAGCTTGTAAAATGGAATACATTTCCTTATCATAGGTGGGGTATTTCTGGACAATATCTGAGAGTGTCTCACTATGGTATGCCACCGGATGACCATGCTGAGTGAGAACTGTTCCCACAACATGGTTAGATGCATCAGTATCAATCTTGAATGGTTGCTGCAGATAGGGAAAGGAGAGTACTGGAGATTAGCACAAGTGATTCTTCAGATCATCGAATGCTCATTGTTGTTCCTTACTCCACATGAACTTGGACCTGTCACCACCCTTGGCCACCTAGCTGAGGGCCCATGCAATATGGTAGAATCCCAACACGAACCATCGGTAGAAGTTGGCTAGTCCCAAGAAGATCCGAAGCTCGGTCATTGTGGTTGGGGCTGGCCAGTCACGGATGATTTGGATCTTCGTTGGATCAACATGTACCCCATGCTCATAAACAATTTAGCCCAAGTATTGGAACCCATTCATGCCAAAAGATCATTTTTCCAAGTCGACATATAGCTTGTGTTGCTGCAGAGTACTCAAAACCTACTGAATATGTTGCATGTGCTCCTCCTATGTTCTGCTGAAGATGAGGATGTCATCCAAATATACCACCACAAAGGAGTTGGTGTAGGGTATCAATACATCATCCATCAACCTCATGAAAGTGGTTGGTGCATTTGTTAAGCCAAAGGGAATGACTAGCCATTCAAAGAGACCTTCTTTAGATTTGAAGGCTGTCTTCCATACATCAGTTGGTTCGATGGGAACCTGGTGGTAGCCAGACTTTAGGTCGATCTTGCTAAATAAATTTCCCCCCTTGAGTTGGTCAAGAAGGTCATAAATCCTGGGAATGGGGTACCAGTTCCTGACTGTGATTTTTTTTAAGGCTCTGTAATAAATGCAGAGTCACCAAGTCCCGTACTTCTTCTACACCAGTACAATCGATCTTTCACAAGGGGAGGTGATGGGTATGATGTGCCCCTTTTGAAGAATCTCTTGGATCTGATGCTTGATTTATTCATTTTCCATCAGTGAATGATGATAGACTGGTCCATTAATTAGATGTGCACCAGGGGTTAGATCAATTGGATGCTTGAATTGGCAGTGTTTTGATACCCCTGTAGGTGAGGATAAGATGTATTTGTATTCTTCCATGATCTTGTCCACTTGCTTCTACTGCAAAGATAAACTCTGTGTAGATGCCACAGATGTGGTGGTGACCTTCTGCTTACTGTGAGTGTGGATCAGAAAGAAGACGAACTTCTTGGTTTATGAAATGACATTATTGCATTGCTTAGCAGAGATTAAAGAAATAGAAATAGGTGATGCTACCTCTGGTATCGTGTACAATTTTCTACCCAAAGTAATAATAACACCGTAGGGTATAGACTCATACACAACATGATGCTTCCACAAATATGGTTGTCCTAAAATAACGTCACAAACATCAAGGGGAGAAATATCACACAATACCTCATCTTTGAAAGGTTTAATGCTGTAGGGAAGATGACACTGTTGGCTGACACAAAGATCTCTTCCTTGGTGAAGCCAACCAATGGTGTAGGGATATGGGTGTGGTGTCATTGACAAGTCCATCCACTTGATGACCTCTACTGAAATCAGGTTCTTCTGACTACCACTATCGACAATGAAATGAAGCGTAGGCCCATTTACCCACATTTGCGATTGAAAGAGGCGTTCCCCTTCCTCTGGTTCTTCTGGTTTGCTTGGCCAAACTTTGGTGGCAGTGACAGTGGCACTAGTCTCAACATCGATAATACACCTCCACCCTTCAGGAGTTGATTAAGAATCATAATCAACCTCTGAATCGAAAGCCTTCAGTTCGACCATGAGTGACTGCTTGGAGTGACATTCTTCGATGTTGTTCCAAGGGATTTTATGGTACTCATACCATTTTCCTGTGTCTTTCTCTGTCTTCTCATTGCCACTCTTGTGTTACGGCTTGGACTGGTTTTCCAGAGGGTGACCATCTTGATTTGGTCCCTTTCTATGTGTGTTAGGTCCACCTTTTCCCTGCTTCATATGTGAGGGGTTTGCAGATCCAAACTCTCTCCTTTTTTTCTTAAATTTCTGTTCGATCTTGACAGTGTATCTATAATCTGTGCCCAATGAGGCGATGTCTAGAAACTCCATTTTTGTTTGAATGTATCTATACAAAAAACCATGATATTTGAGCACCAGATGACGCTCAGAGTCTTTGATACGCAATTTGGTGCGCAGGGTATGAAAAATATTGGTGAAATTTGGTACTTTCGGGTCCCTTTCTTGATGTAGGGTGGTCCATTTGGTGTACTGGTCCTCGTAGCTTCCAAAAAGGTAGTATTGTTCTTTAATGGCATCCTATAAATAATCCCATGTAGTGGCCACCAAAAACATTGCAGATTCATCTATGGCTCTTTTCTTAGAGTAAGTATCCCACCAGTCTTTAACACGGGGAACATCCTTGAGGAGTGAAAAATTGATATTTTCCCTATCGAAAAAATTGTGGACCTAAAAATACCCTTCGATCAGATTCAATCATTTATCTACAACATCCACATCTATCAGTTCTTCAAATAATAAAATATCAAAATTTACCTTAACCTTGAAGGGGGTTTCATGGCCGCTCGATGATGATGCTTATCCTATGGGTAGCTATCGAAGGATATGCGCAAAGTTGTCCATCATTTCATTCCTTTGTCGTGCGAGGGCTTCCTCGAGCAACAGTTTAATAGGATCTCCTGCTCCATCATCTTTCTTTTCATATGGCATGGGTTGTTGTTGGGATCAACGTGACCAATCTTGCAATGGATTGTTTGGTTCGAGTCCCAACTTCTTGTACCCAGATATTGTTAGGGACATGCATGAAGAAAAAAAAATGAAGAGTAGACCGCTCTGATACCATTGATCTAGATTTAGGAGTAGAACAAACTGATTAACAAACTTCATACAATAAACATGAAGATATGAAGAATAACATAGAAATCCAATGAACAATATCTTCTATTGAGTAATGAGATAGGTTGAAACTCTAA
Organism: Picea sitchensis; assembly: GCA_010110895.2. NCBI lineage: Eukaryota > Viridiplantae > Streptophyta > Pinopsida > Pinales > Pinaceae > Picea > Picea sitchensis. The sequence goes on along the minus strand of SNQJ01S0258166.1, from coordinate 2,032 downwards.
AACTGCAGAATTGAAACACTTACTCAAATCATGGTGGTTATCTTTGAGAAGAGATGTGGCTTCTATGTGCATCCATCTGGGCAGAATGAATTACAATGAGGCTCTAGAGGCCTTTTTGATATTTCTCATGAATGCCAAAACCCTAGACATCCAAAAACCTAACCCTAGGAGGTGAAACGTCAAAAGTCACCTGGGCCCCTATGGTAAGTTGGTACTTCAACTTCTCAGGGTCGTAAAGTTTGCATACAAACTCTGTTTTAGGCATGTGATAACCCGTTGGAAAGGTCTTTCAAAAAAATACACATTCCTCCATCAAACTCTGACTCAGTCTACAATTTGACCGTGGCGAGCCAAAAAAACACTATTTAGGCCTCCAAAACAGCCCTGGAAGTACAACAAGATGGGATGACATGAAAACATACAAAATAGTCCAGTTGGATTAGTTGAGAGGCCACCAATATCCACCTGGAATATGTGTAGGGATTCAAACAACCCCAAAAGTGTAGAACCTACAATTACAAAGAAGTACAAAAGAACATGCTGAACTAAAAATGGACAAGAGGAGCCAGTTGGAATAGGTGGGTGGACACCAATATCCAACTAGATCAGGTTAGAACCGTGTTCAATTAAAATTGAAATGGGTTTTTTGGAAATTGTATCTTTTAGTTACACATCTAGGGCTTGGTGGTCTGCCTACCGATTCTCGAGAGCTGCATAAATTCATTGCAAATTTTTGGTCATGTCATTAACGGTAGTAGACTCTTGAACATTATACACTCTCTTGCTGTCATTTTATCTATAAGGGGAGTCCCTTAAGAGATTTGAATTTCCACAACCCCAAAATTATATAGGTCCTTTCTTCTACTTCACTACTTTCTCCCTCACTTTCTCTGTTGGCATGTTCCCACTTTGAGATGGAAATTTTTGCTAGTGTATACTTCTAGTCAGATGATTCAACTGAGCATATTTTTTTGGTTTTTTGTATTAGGATGGTTTAAATCCCTTCCTTTGAAATCCATGCTTATCCCTCATTTTCCAATCGTTAAGAGGCTCATGCCTATGATTGGATTGATCATAACAATAGTTGGCCTGGTGTCCTCTAGTGTCTTAGGCTCAAACTCAATCCTATCTTGATAGGATCATGGTAATCCATTGAGGAAGCATTGTATCCCCACTTTCTCATCCTTGAGATAAGGGACATACCTTAACATATCTAAGAACCCTTTTTCATACACATCCATGTTAAGTTTCCCTAACTTATGTTCATGTAACTCTTTAATATTACCATCATAATGCTTCTTTGATAGATATACTTTCCTAAACTATTTCTCGAACTACTTCTAGGTTAGCTTAATTTCCTTTAATCCTTTAACATATTTGAGGTCTTCCCATCATATGGAAGCTTCTCCATTTAGATTAAATATGGATATCTTTTCCTTTGTATTTTTTGAGTAATTATTTACTCGAAAATAATTACTTAATCCTAGTAGCCAGGCCTCGACCTCCTCTCCTTTCTTTATTTATCCATCAATGGTAGTTGAATTTTACTTCTTGAATTCCTCTATGAGGGAAATCTGAGAGTGTCTCTTCTTCTTCTTCCCAGGGACACTTGACCCAGTGTCACTGCTAGACATCTCTTCTGTGGTGGTCTTTCCACTAGATGACTCTATGGAAGAGTCTCCAATAAATCTGTTTCTCTTAGAATTGTTGTTCCTTTTCCTGGAGGGAATCCTCCCCACATTATTGTGAGTTGGCCCATGATTTTGAATATTTGATGGGATCCACAACTTCTTATATTATTGTCATGCCGTATTACTGGTAGATGAACCTTACTACAAGTGATTTTGGATCTCAGAAAAACTCTACAGTAGTACTCCATTTAATCCCGCCTGCTCGACTTGGGCCTTCATGAACCTTTCATTGTATGATTTCATACTCCTCACTATTTCTACCAATTCTGGAGGGGTTCCCCTAGCCCTCCTTCCATCAGATTACTCATCTCATAAACGTGAGGTCTCTTCCACACTGAGCT
>SNQJ01S0258165.1:0-12405 GCA_010110895.2 Picea sitchensis | reverse complement strand
TTTATAATTTTAGGATTACTAACTATTAAATTAGATGGTGGATTTTTCTAAGTTAATATTGGTTTGAATCTCATTATATGGGAATGGAAGAAATAGTTTTCCAGTTATCTTTCTTTGGTTGAGGTAGAGTATAGAGTAGTAGTTCACATGTGGGCTCATATACTTTTTATCACAGTTTCAATTTAACTTTTGCAATAGTTTATCATACATTTTTTTCTTATCAAACTTTGTCATCTTATTAAAATTCATATTTTTTCTTTGTTGGGATCTCCATCACAAATTTTTCTAACTCGGTGTGTTGATTTGTTGGTACTTCCTTCTTAATTCAATAAAATTCATATTTTTTCTTTGGAGGGATCTCCATCACAAATTTTTCTAACTCGATGTGTTGAATTGTTGGTACTTCCTTCTTAATTTTGCATCTTGATGTTTTGGAATTTGATGGTTTCTATATTCCCCTACTTTCTCTCATTGGTAATTGTTCCTTTAGAGTTTCTTTTTCGTCCCTCCTACCCCAGTGGCTCATAAAATTCCTTTGTTCCTACCTTTTTTTTTGCTTTCCTATCCTCCTCCTGTATTTTACTCAAAATTTGTAATGTTGATTATGTTTTTTTTTTTTAATATTGTATTTTCTTTGTCCTTGGGCGTTCCTTTTGCCTTCAATGCCTTATTTTATTGGCTTCTTTTTTCAGCAGCATGATTGGCCTTTCCTATTTACTATTTTCCCTCAAAGGTTCCTTTTGTTTATCGTTTATGCTCTTAACTTGTCCCTAATTTGATTCTCTCATTTCACCCTTGAATAAACTTCTTCATATCCCTAGCAATATCTTCATTCCATTGTTCCAAGTCATGGTTTTTTTTATACTTCATATTCTCTAGGGTTCATTAGGGTTTTAATGGGATTTCTTTCCTTTTCACTCCTTTTGATTTTTTTTTAGTCATCAAAGTTAATATGCAAATTCATCTACCTCCCAACTCTCCAATATCAAACCATTTCTATGGCATCCTCTAGGATTTTAGGGACTATAAATTGTAGCTCACTAGTATTTCTATTCCTTATTCATCTAAGACTTTTCTAAAAGTATGAATTCATTTTCCAACGAAAATTCTTGCTCATGTAATTAAGAGTAAGAAGGTGGTTGGGACATAGTGTTCTAGTTAAGGAATTTATAAATTTGGGTCTATTAGGTAGACCTCTACTACTAGTTTTTCTATTCTATATTTGGTAAATAATTGTCGTGACGATTTTTGAGGTGGATTAAAAGGTGTTTCCTTTCTCTTTATCTCATTAAAGTACTTATTTTCTATCAACACTTTTATGCACATTCCTGATTCAAAATGGATCCTAACAAGTGAATGGTTGTAAGACTTAGTACCTGCAAGTGTAAATAGGAAATTAACGAAGTTTAGTAATTGATTAAAAACAATGCAAATGTAAAAGTGAATGAGAGAAAAGAGAAAAAAAAAGAGAAATAAATCAAAAATAAAAATAATAACTGGAGAGAAAAGATTGAGGAATGGGAAATGAAAGGTCATGCATGTTGGCCTTCCCATCACCCCCTCTCTCTCTATTTTTTCCTATACTTTCACTCTCATAGGGTATTTTGAATAAGGAGGTGAGGATGCACAAAGAACCAATAGCTACATCGTAACCGAAGATTGGCGGAATAAGAGCACTGAGAAGCCATTCGAAAACTGTTTTTCCATTTGGGTTGCTATGGTAAAAATTGTGTCTTTGTGTATGAATTTATCTGTGGTTGTGGAGTGATTTATGCATGTGAAATGTTTCTCTTATATTTGTTAATAAATTATAATGATGAATTTCAAACTTTAATTCTAATATCCCTTACTTAGAAATCGATTTCATACTCCATTGATATTAATTATTAGATAGATTTAATTCATGGGACTCATTGAATTAACTACAACCCTGGAATATTCATCGTTTGATGCCCTTTGAATTATGAGATCAATGGATACCATTGCAAAGTTGATGCATTTCTGTAGGGAGTTGCTAAATTTGGATTTTTTTTAAATTTATGAATGTTGGATGAATTTTCTTCCTCCATGCTCATCATGGTGGCTTTCCCACTTGTTGATTTTTCTAATTTCCAGATATGATAATTATTACCTTATGATTTCAAAAATATTGTAATGCCACCATTATCATAAAATAATTACACACTGAAAATTTCAACTGAAATAAAACTGCAGTGGAAATAACAAAATCACAGAGAGATAGCCATGCACAATAGACATAAGATTTATCCCAGAAAAACCTGAACTCGGGAGAGAAACCTAGAAAATTTTTCTCTAGAAGAAATTTAATCCAAGTTCACAAATAGATCACCAGAAAAAATGAAGAATCAAAGCACATAGAAAGTTGCACCCTAGTGTGAGGAAGAACCCTCAAGCATGGCGTATCACTGGACAAAGATAACACAACTGGTAGTTGACAATTGGCACTACAATTGGCAATTGGCACAAAGCAAATAGGAAATGCACACTAGAAGAAGATATCTGATGAGATGTCTAATAATGAAATGAACTTTCCTTTATTTATAATAGTCAATTCACCTTATTTTATTGGCAGGGTCGACTTGTCATTTTTGTCTTTTAACTTTATTTTGTTTATTTTGTTTCTTTTACAAATGTTTCTTCAATGCTTCAATGGATCAGACTTTATATTCTTGTCTTCTATTCTCTTCTTGTGCTTTTTGTATTCTTCTTCAATGGTTTTCTTTGCATTTTCTTATGGAGAATGACTGCCCGAAGTTGCAAAACTTCAACACTCCCTCTCAACCAGGGAGACACTTTCCATACTTGGATTTCTTCTATCACAGAAAAAGTTTCTTCATGAGCCATGCTGATGATCCATCTCCACACAACTGTGTCTAGCACCTCGGGTCTCAATGAATACCATCCCTAGACCATTCACCTCCACAAGTAAACCCTTGTGAGTGAATGTCACCATAGGTAAACCCCTGTGAGTGAATTTTCCATTCTCCACTGGTTAAACTAAAAATCCTAGGAGAATTACGTACAATTCTATCTGAGACATGGAAGCACATCAAATCCATAGGAAAACTCCTGTAAGTAAGGACTACACCTGGGCCCATTTACCCTAGAAGTAAATGTATCCTTCTCCCTAGGCCATATATAGGAGAAGGTCTAACCGATGCTTACTTGGGCCACTCACCACCATAAGTACATCCTTGTGAGTGAGTGTCACTTACAGGTAAACCCCTATAAGTGAATATGTCATTCTCCATTGGTTAAACTAACAATCTTGGGAGAATGACACCCGATGCAACCAAACACTGGAGAAACACTAGCACCTCAATCCTTTTTTCTTTTGAAGACTTCACCTAGGCCATTCACCACTGGTACACTCTTGTGAGTGAATTTTTTCCTGATGCTTCCTCCTAGAGAACCATCAACACCTCGAGTCTTCTATCCTTTGAATACTACACCTGGGTTATTCTCCACTGGTCAAATCACCATGGCCAATCTCAGGAGAATGTCTACCTGATGCTTCTCAAACATAAACACTCCCACTCAGCGAGGGAGACATTCTAAATCATGCCAAGCTTGTACCTGAAGTAAACAAAATTTGCTCTGGATAGAGGCTTTGTGAGAATGTTCACTATCTGCTCATTTGTGGATATGTATTAAAGCTTCACCACTTCCTTCTACACCATGTCTCAAATGAAGCCCTGCAAGAAGATTATGAAGCCACACTACTTCACGACTTGAGATATTGGTTGTGATATACTCTGTCTATGTTGTACTAAGTGTTACAGAATCATGTTTCTCATATTATCCCAAAAAGTTTCACTGATCTCAAGAAACGACTTAATGTGCTCAATCTATCCACTACACTCCCTTCTCTATCAGAATTTGTATATCTCTACAACCTCACTTCACCATCTGATACATATCTCAGGCCACATGCTTTGTTGCAACCCAATGGAACTTCCATGACTCATCTGTATAATGGCTCGGGATGCTCACTGCAAAGCAAATATCCAACATAGTGTTAACCAGGTATATCAAGGATCCAATCAACTGCTTGTATATCATGGGATCCACCAAATATGAATGTTAAGCAGAATCACTCAACTTATTCAGATTTGTCCCCATAGATGTAGCCATGAACTTGAAGTCCATCATACCAAACCTCATCAATATCCCATGACCGAGGAAGATCTCATCTTATCTCCATCACACCTCTAATCCCAAGAAATAGTACATATGGCCAGGATCCTCCACCTCAAACTATGAGGCCAACTCCCTATATCACTGAAGCAAACCATGTTGTCCAGTCTGCCTCACTGGCTTCTTCCTCTGTAATAGAGGTAAAATCCATACCCTAGTCCTCCTGATTGGCTGCCTCATCTATCATTGTAGCAAAGTATATTAAAACAAGGGAGTCCTCCCAGAATGTCTCACATCTCCTAGAATCCTCTTATCTCTAAATATTTTGTCTGGCCTCCTCAACTCATGGAATATATCTTTCAGTATTGGAATACGCCTCTCTCCCACCTAAACTTGAGGGGGGACTTCATCTACATTATCGTCTCTCCCTCTGAGCGTACTACCTCTCTCTAAGATCAGGATCACTCTGAGTCTGCATGCTCCCTCTAAGTTTGTACAATATCTGGAGCCATATGATCCCTCTGAATCTATTGACCTCCTATGAATTATGACCTCTTGTGAACTATCCTGGGAGGCTTCTCCTCCCTACTAGATCTTGAGGGATGACTCCCTCTAAAATCTGGGTCCTTTTGAGATGGTACTTGGTGGGGCCACCTACCTCACCACTGATGGTGCCACCTTCTTCTTCTCATAATTGTGACTATATGTAACTCGAGAAACTCCTATTTCATTTTCTCTCACTGAAAGTATCATTGGGAGTTGCATGCTTCTTTGCACCCTGCAAAGTATCATGAAGCCATGATGAGCTCTGCCTAGTCATTACAACATCTCTAGGTATATCCATTGGCTCTGTTGGCTAAAATAACTCCTCCTAATAGTTTGAAGGATGAACAACAAGACTAGAGGGATATGTATGGTCATCCTTCAGATCCTCCTCCTCCTCACTATCAATCTCTATATGAGACACTTTGTATCCCACAAAAGTACCCTTCTTTTCAGAAGGTTCTAACTCTGTCCTATTCTCCTTCAGTACATGGATGTATAATGTCATGTACACAACTCCATGTCTTGATAGTATTCTCCATGTCTCAAACTAGAGATGATCTGACCTCTTTCCACCTACAACCATCAATATAGCTTCCTCTTAGATTTATCACCTGTGACCTTCTTGAAACAATAACAAGAACAAGAAAGAGGACAGGAACATGAACAATCATCATTATATCTCCCTCTGAGAGCTATCACTTGTGACCTTCCTGGAACAAGATCCAAAAAAAAATACAAGAACAAACTTTTCTAGTGTTGTGACCAATTATTCCTCCATGGTAACCTTCTCGGAACAAGAAATAACAAGAACATCTCCATGGTAGCCTCCTTGTTCATGGGGTTACTAGGTTGGAGAAGATATCAGTTCAACTTACAAACAAGTGCATCATTAGTATTAAACAATGTGCATTTACATAATGACCATCGTACCAACAATATTCAAGTGTTACTACACATTTTATAGAAAAAGTACTCAACACTAATAGACCTCTAAATAGTGTTGTCCCAATTACAACATTTACTTAAGATGCAACAATATAAAATATCAAATATGCAAACTTGGAGTCTTGTTGTTTTTGTTCCATTTGATTTCGAGTTGTCATACACTGTAGGAAACATCACCACTAATTCCTCCAACTCTTAGACAATATGCCATCAGTACATGAGAAAATCACAAAATCAGAAACATAAGATTCAATGTCAAGGAAAATGTCAGTAAGCCTGAAAAACCCTAAAATTTCAACTTTGACCAAATGTCAATCTGAGAGGTGCAGTAGATGTGCTACAAAAAGGCGATTTGATTTGTGGTAAAATTAGTCCCAAAGACTTGCAATGAATTCTCAACGAGCTTAAAAAGTGTAGATATATGCAATGGCAAAAAAATTGTGCAACGACAAATTTGAGACTGTGCAACGACAAATCTTAACAAAGCTCTGATACCATGTTGATTTTTCTAATTTCTAGATATGATAAATATTGCCTTGTGATTTCAAACAGATTTTAATGCCACTGTTATCATCGAATAATTACACACTGAAAATTTCAACTGAAATAAAACTGCATCAGAAATAACTGAATCATGGAGAGATATCCATGCACAATAGACACAAGATTTATGCTAGGAAAACCTAAACTCGGAAGAAAAACCCAACATAATTTTCTCTAGAAGAAATTTAATCCAAGTTCACATATACATCACCAGAAAAAATGAAGAATCCAAGCACATAGAAAGTTGCGCCCTAGTGTGAGGAAGAACCCTCAAGCATGGCACATCATTGGACAAAGATAGCGCAGTTGAAAGATGAAAAATGACACTGCAACTGGAAACTGGCACGAATCAACTGGGAAATGCACACTAGAAGAGGAGAGCTGATGAGATGTGTAATAATGAAATGAACTTGACTTTATTTATACTAGTCAAGTCACCTTATTTTACTGGCAGGGTTGACTTGTCATTTTTTTTATTTTAACTTTATTTTATTTCTTTTGTTGCTTTTACAAGTGTTTCTTCAATACTTCAATGGAGATGACTTGATATTCTTGTCTTCTGTTTTCTTCTGGTGCTTTCTGGATTCTTCTTCAATGGTTTTATTTGTATTTTCTTATGGAGAATGACTGCTCGAAGTTGAAAAACTTCAACACTCCCTCTCAACGAGGGAGACATTCTCCATACTTTGATTTCTTCTGTCATAGAAAAAGTTTATTCATGAGCCATGTTGATGATCCATCTCCACACAACTGTGTCTAGCACCTCGGGTCTCCATTAAGACCACACCTGGACCATTCACCTCCACAAGTACACCCTTGTGAGTGAATGTCACCACAGGTAAACCCCTGTGAATGAATCTTCCATTCTATGTTGGTTAAACTACCGATCCTAGGAGAATGACATCTGATGTTATCTAACACATGGAAGCACCTCGAGTCCATAGGTAAAATCTTGTAAGTAAGGAATACATGTGGGCCCATTTACCCCAAAAGTAAATGTATCCTTCTCCCTAGGCCATATCTGGGAGAAGGTCTTCCTGATGCTTATCTGGGCCACTCACCACCAAAAGTAAACCCTTGTGAGTGAGTGTCACTTACAAGTAAACCCTTGTAAGTGAATATGTCATTGTCCACTAGTTAAACTACCAATCCTAAGAGAATGAATCTTGATGCAACCACATACTGGAGGAACACTAGCACCTTGATCCTTTTGTCCTTCGAAGAATAAGCTTGGACCATTCACCATTGGTACACCCCTATGAGTGAATGTCTACCCGATGCTTCCTCATGGAGAACCATCAACACCTTGAGTCTTTTATCCTTCTAAGGTCGTGTCTGGGCTATTCTCCACTAGTTAAATCACCATGGCCAATCCTAGGAGAATGTTTTCCAAGTGCTTCTCAAACATAAATATCACCAAGCATACACATCCCCTAAGACAACATATATTTCCAACAAGATTTTTAGAGGTTGTATGTGGTCGTGTGATGGTTGTACGGGCCATACACACCCATTGGTGTGTTCTTTTCTCTGTAATTCATGGTTCACTTGTCAATCAAAGTATTTAGTCGGTATTATCTTATAGTTGTTCTTGGTTAAGGTTAAAAAAAGGGTCATGGGAAAAATTTTGATGTTCTCATTAATTATTGGATCATATATGTATTGTTGTTAGAGTATTTAAGAGAGGTGATGGATTGCATAGATGTCACAAGAAACTTGATGGATGAGGTAATGCATCCCCTCAATAAACAATTGTTTAATTAGTTGTTTGTATTATGTGGGAAAGGAGAGGGAGAAATGTGAATTGCTTGCTTACAATAGCTACAACATTTATTGGTATCTGTTGGATGCTATTATGTCCCCACATTGTGCATCATTTAGAGTGGCAATAGAATGTTTTTTTTGAGTAATTGAAGAGGAATTCAAGTGTTGGATTGTTGGAATAATTTTTCCCATGTTAATTCAATCAAAGTGGGGTAACATTGGATTTGAAGGAGGAATTCATGTTATTATTCATTGATATAGTGATGTGTTTTTCATTGAATGTTGGAGGAAACAAGTGGCAATGAAGTGTTCTATCTATTAGCAATAGTAGAGCTTCCTTCCTATTACAAAAATGAAGGAGAATAATCCATTTATTGTTGAAGTATTATAATAAAAGCACTGAGTTAAAACTTTTGGTGTAGGCATCCTTGGAGTTGAGAAACCAATCTAGACCAAGCTCAGATTTAAACTCCCATTGCCTTGTTTCCAATTAAAGAAAACTATATAGTCAACATTGTCTTGAAGGAATAATGTTGGTGTGAAATCTAGCATTTAATGGAACCTTAAATACAATCCATTCATTTTGTTGATTGATGAAAATCTTGAGCTTAAGGCAAAGTGCAATCCATATAATTGACAATCCATTTGAAGGATTCATTTGGTATGTTAATCAATTAAATTTTAATTGAGAAACAAGGTGTTTATTGATTTGAAAATTACAAAGAAGAGGTTGTTTTATTGTTGCATTAATAGGTTGTAATTTGTTCCCACCACTAACACTTACCTTGTCCTTACAAAGTCAACAAGTAAACCCATCCTTAGATGTAGCTAGAGAGCAAGGAGCAAGGAAGTTGCACTCATAATTGCATTGTGCACAAAATACTCAAAGATCAATTCTAAAAACATAACACTCGTCATCATATAGAGTTAGAGACCTAACATTGATTGGCACATTAAGAACAAAGATTTATTTTCCATTGCATTGTCATCTAGTTTCTTGTGTGCAAGTTACATGGAGAAAGGAGCCAGATAATCAATCCTAAGAAAAATTTACACATAGAACATAAGCCTTGAAGTTCATTATGTGTAGATAACAAATATAGATTTTCATTTTCTGCAAAGTTTCCATGTTGGTGAAGCGAGTGGGCTATAAGTTCCTAGTTTATAGATCAATTCCAATGCTAGGAAATAGGATTTTAGAGAAAGTTTTTATTGTTAATGTATGGGACAAATTAAATATTAAAAAAAAAACCTTCATAATTGAAAGCAAAGATTTATACATATGATTTAGCATAGATTTTTGCATATATTGTGTTAACGTTTTTGGCCAATGAGTAGAGTTTCTTCAAATATTTGGAGAGATTTTATACATATGGTGGGGGGGTTTGCTAAGGTTTTTTCTTCAATGCACCAATACAAATACATTTCACTGGTGCACCAATGACATTAGAGCACCACCAATAATAGGGTACCCAAATGTTAAGGTATATATATATAATCACAAATGCTTCATGTCTAAAGTGGAACATTGGTGCTCCAACTCCAAAATGGAGCACTAATGCTCCAATACCAAGTGGAGCATTTCCCATCTCATAGAATATCAAATAAGGATTTGGTACTCCAAAAAGGCACAAAGCATTGGTTGGGAATATCAAATAATTAATGAATTATTAACTTATCATCAAATAGTTTTTTTAACACTTCTTCTCATTCTGAGAATGGTACCAAAGATAAACCCTAAATTCTTTATGGCACAAGGCTCAAAGCCATTACAAAGAAGATCTCAATATGTCACTTTCAAGAATTGAACTTGGGTGGGGAGGATAACACTCCTCTAAACTAGCTAGGTAAGACCCAATTGACAACATATCATTANAAACCCTAAATTCTTTATGGCACAAGGCTCAAAGCCATTACAAAGAAGATCTCAATATGTCACTTTCAAGAATTGAACTTGGGTGGGGAGGATAACACTCCTCTAAACTAGCTAGGTAAGACCCAATTGACAACATATCATTAAATAGTTTGTTTTCTCCAGGTTACATTGTCTAGGGAAAAACCTCAAGTACTTCCCCTCATTTCGAGGATGCTATTCAAGGTAAACCCTTGAATCTTGAAAGCACAAGGTTGATCAACAACAAGGCTCAAATCCATTACAACAATATACTTGTTATGAGCACAATATGTCACTTACATGAATTAAACCTAGGTGGGGAGGATAACAATCATTCCTCCCAAACACCTAAGCTAAGCCCAATTGACAATATATCATCAAATAATTATTTATACGCAATAATTGATTAATATATTTTGACCATTATACTAATTCATTATGTATTTTCTCATTTTAATTAATGCTTAATATTGAGTCATTGAATTTAATGAATAGATTATTATTAGATGTAATGATAGCAAAACTTTGTTTTGGATATTAGTTAAAGTATTCAATCGTTCCAAGTATAATGCTTCCCATTTTTTGTTCATGGATATTCAATTTACAATATTTTTTTTTTTATGGGATTGTGATAACTTTGTATATCTCAACATTATATTTTCTTGTGTTTTTTTCAATTGAAAAGTTGAATTTTTTTTTAAATACCTGTAGAATATGAAATCATAAATTTTGATTTTGATTAATTAAAACCAAAAATTGGATTTTATAGACATATGCAACAAGAAATCAAAAGAAATTGAGGAATATGATTGTAAAAATTTTAAATAACTAGTATTGAAATGTTATCAAAAGAAATTGAGGAATACGATTGTAAAAATTTTAAATAAATAGTATTGAAATGTTTAGTTTTATAGTCTAATATATGTAGTAAAACCACCAATAACAAGCAAAAGCACTGCGAATCTTAGAGGGAAAAAAAACTTGCAAACCTTCAAATAAAGGAATTTGAAAACCCCTTCAAACATGCACCCACATTGCATAAAAATGCACCTTTTCTTTGTCTTGGCCTTTGTGTGCTAGCCACATTTGGTATTGTAAAACCCTTAAAAAATCTACTATCAACCTTTAAAAATGAGCTAAAACCCTTAAACCGCTAAAAGAAAATAACTACGAAAACTAGCTAAGAAAAAAGGAATAGTAGTGAGAAATAGAAAAATAATAAGAAAACTTGCAAACCATAAACCATTAATCCATTTAACCTTCAAAGAAAAATCAATAGTACATTACTATCCATGGAATAAAAAATGTGTCATACAAAAGCTTTAAAACCCTAGAAACAAAGAATAAAAAAAATTCCTTTGTACATGCCTTTAGACAAGTGATATTTATTTGGAGAGGAGTCTTGTGTTAACTTTATTCTCCTTGACATTACAAACCTTCCATAGTAGGTTCATCATCATGAGGCTCATTTGCTCATTTTTAAATCAATGGGAGTGAAGGATATAGTGAAAGTTATATAGTAGATGCACCCTGATGTGAATGTCAACAACTGAGAGGTTAGTCATTGAGAATGGTTAACAAAATTCCAAAATTATTATTTCCAATGTGTTGTATCATTGTGGTTGATATGTTAAATAATCAATTTCCAATCTTATTTCATTTTTATGCCATCATCCATGTTTAGATTTTTGAGGCATTTGTCGATCTCTATTATAATAGGGATGAATTTGTGTAATCACCTTCGTGTTTTCCATGCACATGTGATGCCTCTCTTCTAGCATTGGTCTACCCATTCGAAGATATATTGTATCTACATTATACTCTTTAAGCCTTGTTTGGATTGAGTGACTTGTTATGCCAATATACACTTTGCCACTTGAACATGGATAACATAAACAGCATTTTGGAACCTTGGATTTGTTCAATCTCTTATTGAGTCCAGATTTTTTCTTAGAAATTTTGGAAGGGATAAAGCAACCTTTATATTCCTCTTCCTCAAAATTATGGCAACTTTCTTTGTTATGCTAATCCTCGGGACCAAACTTATCAATTTCCCTTCATTTTCTATGTTTTCTTCTTTGAGCTCTTTGAAGGGTCATCTTTATTTATCAATTGGTGTATCCATTACTCCTAAGTAGTTTTGTGTGATAGTTCATTTATTGCTCTAACTAGTTGTAGTGTACCGTTTTGCTTACCAAGGCTTTTAACGCACTATATAACAATCTATACACACTTACGTTGGATTTACATAACACATACAGTCCAGTATATACTCCACATGCATTTAACAATTAAACACATTCAACACAGAGTATTCATATGAATTACTGCCATAATCAGCAAGCAATTAGCTTTTCATATTAATTCATATACACAGCGGAAAACATGATACATAATATATACAGCACAGTCATGCCAAAATGTGATAAGAACATAGTTAGATACTTATCTTGTGGCAGTAGTGAAATCCACCAACCAAATGCAGGCCTTCCATGAACCTCCCAGCCTTAGACCACACTGCTCATCATCTCAACAGTGGGTCACCCCCGAGCTGG